>PYSQ01000429.1:0-27730 GCA_003049435.1 Nakataea oryzae | reverse complement strand
CCACCTGGCTCGTTTGTATTGCATGCCTGCTGCCGCACACTGCGTCTGTACGCTCCGCTTCAGCCGCTGGGACGGCTTGCATTGATGTCAAATCAAACCACGCTGCTGGTTGAGAAGTCGATGACGATCTTCTCCCCCTTTAACAGGTACTTCTATTGACTGGGGTCTCGGGCTCGACACTCCAACAGGAGAGCAGAAGACGTGGCGATCGTTGGGTTTCCTGCTCCTGCCTCCACCTTTTCGCTCTCTTTCACACAGCGCCATGGCCCCCACCCCCGAATTTATCACCTCGGCGCAGGCCCCTTGGCCGTGCTATGCCTGGCCGGGAGCGAGGCCGGTCGTAACATTCTGGATGCAATGTCCAAGGCGGGTTGTCGCAGCGAGCCAACCGGAGCTCACTGAGGCCTCTGCAGCACGCCGAGGACTTGCTATGCTATGGGAGGCCAGACTCCTTGGCTTACTCTTCGGGAGATATGGCACGGAGGCAAGGGGGCAGCGAGAGGCTTCCGAAGAAGGCAGCCAAAGTGTCAATCACAGAATGATGATGCCAACCACACACATCCTCCATCTCTTGTGCCGTCTCCCACCATCGCCGTTCCATACCGTGTGCTCCCCATGTGTATAAATATTCAAGGCCCATCCCGTCTGTTCTGGATCCAAAAGACTCCTGTTCTCCATCCCACCAAGGTCAACCAAGCCAGCCTCTCCCACCCTTCGCTCAACCAAAAACCACAAAGCCCTTCGCTTCTTGCACCTCTTCGAGTCCTCTGTTCCGCCTCTCCAACCGCAAAAATGCAGTTCAGCATTGTCATCGCCACCATCTTCACGGCCGCCGGTGCCGCCGCCCTCCCCGCCGAGTTCACCGACAACAAGGGCTCCTACGTTCCCTGCAGCGGCCTCTACGGCACCGCCCAGTGCTGCGCGACTGATGTCCTCGGCGTCGTGAACCTGGACTGCGGTTCTCGTACGTCATTGCCACCATCTTTTCCCTGTCTTTTGACTTCCGCGCCTCCTATTTCGCAATGACTTGGCAGAAACCCAAGTGCAACAACATCTGTCCATTTCCATGCGGCCCTCCCCTGCCAAGAAGCCTAGATCACATGTATATACCGTGGATACTAACATTGATCGTTGCACTCGACAGCCCCGGCCGTCCCCGCCGACGCCAACAGCTTCAGCTCCATCTGCTCCGCCATCGGCCAGCGTGCTCGCTGCTGCGTCCTCCCCATTGTAAGTTCGGACTTATGCATTGTCGAGAAGAGCGTCCATGTCAAGCTGGGACCTCGCTTGAGAGAAAGTAAGATCAAGGTTGCTAACGTTTCTCCCTTCACCCAAATAGCTGGACCAGGGTGTCCTCTGCAACACCCCCGCTGGTGTCCGGGACTAAATAGCACCAACGGCAAACTGCGTGCGTCCGCTGTAAACAGATCTATCTGTACAACATTCTTGTTATGATATATACGGCTGGACTATGGCAGCAAGGGAGGAGGGTTTGGATAAGCCAGCTTTTGAGCAGGACGCCAGCCTGCTGATGAGGTAGCTTAGGCAAATATGATACTTGGGATCTCTTATAACTCAATCGCGCGAGGCCCTCGGCGCACAGCCGACTAGGTCAGCTTGGTGAATCAGGTTTTCTGATCATAATTCCGGCATTTCAACGTCGCACCGCTGTTTGACATATAACCGTGAGGAGCTGCAGATATTTATGACATCTAGCCATAATATGACATTAAAGATCAGTATCAAGAAAGAACAAAGCGTATAATCGTAGTAACATCCAAGCTCGAGAGAAGAAATACAAGAGCCCAGAAGCAAGCTCTAATGCAGCATCTATTCAAAGACCCTGACTGCCAGAGGTCCATTCATGCAACCTTTCTCGACGAAGAGGTATATATAGTACTCCGTGGTCGTTGTTGGCCAGAGAACACAAGCGTAGTACCGATTGCTTAGATACTTCTAGGGTTGGATCTAAGTAGCCAACAACAAAAACACATAATATCCTTCCAAGTCCCACTGGAAAAAAAAAGAAACCATCGAGCTGTCCCCTGGATGCAGGCTTAACGTGCCAGGGCCAGGCTAACACAGGGTTGGTTATTCCAAAACGCCGACCCAGCAGATGTTCGTCAATCAAAACAATAAACATACCTGCTCATAAAAGCAAACGCCTTCTTCTACCCAACAACGAGACAAGTCCTCGGAAATTTCAGAACACCGTCACCGCGCTGACAAACCCGTTGCGTAGAACCTCAAAAACCAGACCCGGAAACCCGTACAGTGTCGTTGTCGAGTTCTCGCCTCCAACGCCATCGCTGCCCATCTTCCTACTGCCGCCCCTACCACCCAGACCGACGCTGTCGCCCTCCCAGCCTCCAAGGAGCTCGATGCTGCTGCCGGGGCTGTCACCCCAGCCACGATTGAGAACCATGCCTCGCTGTCTCTGCCTTGCGTCCGCCTCGGAGGCGTAGGCCGGACGCCATTCCTCGCGAAGACGTTCCTCCGTCTCGCTAAAGATGGTCTCCGAGCCCACAGCCCCGGATCCGTCGTAATCGAGGTAGGCTATCTCCCACCTGCAGCGCCTGTGGCGGTTGAAGGGGTAAGAGCCGGGAACGTTGCCATGCAGGATTATTTTGGTGGCCACTAGGCGATCAGCCGAATCCGAGGGCAGCGTCTTGTCTTGAGGCAGCTGAGGCGTGGACGCGTGGTACAGATTATGGTCGTCGCCCCCGGGCTGCGTAAACGAAGGGGGAGGCCTTGATGGGGGCACCGGTGTTGAAACGAGGATATCGAAGCCGAGGTAGAAGTAATTGTAGAAGCACTCTCCCGCGACATTCCCCGCAAAGTCGTCCTCGACCGCTTCGCCGTTAGAATCGTCTTCGTCGTCATCAGAGGCCGTGTTGGCCGAGAGGTCCGTATCGGTCAGTTCATCGCGGACTCCCAGACTGCCGGGCTTGAAGTCTCCGGCGGCCCCCATCTCCGGGCGAGTCCGGCTGCTGCTTGCCGTTCGGGCACGGTGGATGTACATGCGCTGGTCATTTTTACGGTATATGGCGTCGGGAGGACCCAGCTCGGCCACTAGATCCTGAGCGCTCGTCTCACCCAAAGTTATCCAGGTCGAGGGCGTGGACGAGGATCCAACAGAAGTCGCGGCTGACGAGCCCGGAGCGTTGTGAGCCATGCTGGATGCCGAGTTCCATTTGCGGATGAGCTGAAGCTTGCCGCCTCCATGGATTCGAACCAGCGCCACCTCGTCGGGGCTTGTATTGTCCTTGGCGCTCTTGGTGAGGGGAGTGAAGGTCTTCAGGCTTGGGAGGGCCTCGGTCCAGAGCTTGTCGCGAGCCTGGGCCCACGAGTCCCCGCTGTAGACTGCCATGGAGGTGGCAGTCTGGGTTCCGTTGTGCGAGAGTAACGACATGACATCCTTGCTAGGCGAGTATGCCGACCGGGGCATGGGGAATGTGAAGGCGACACCCGGATAAGACAGCACGTAGGTGCCTTCTTCCTCGTTGTCACCAGCGCCGGGAACAAACTCGCCGTCGTAGGTAGGGCCCAGGAATCGGTTGTAGATGTGCTTGAATGTGGGACCGGCCGGGACGGAATCGGCCGATGAAACTGCCGAGCCGCTGCCGGGCGGGCGGACGAGGTCTCGCTCGTTGTTGGACTCCTTGAAGGTGACGTGGTTCTTGGTAAAATCGATCACCTCGACCAGGCGCAGCCTCTGCTCGGGGCCGTCGAAGCGGAGGCGGATGCCATTTGAAGGAAGGGTGACGATGACGGGCTCCTTGATCGGTTCGGTCGGTGAGTATATCAGATCCAGCTTAGGGAAGCGCTGTGGCTCGGCCTTGAGACGGGTGAGGATATCGTGAAGCGAGGCTCCTAGCACTGCAGAAGCGCAAGCAGACGCGTTCGGTTGCCTAGTTAGCGGCCATGATCACCTTGGCTGGAAGCAAACGGGGGGTGCGGCGGCAAACGAACCCAGGAACCCCAAGGCCTGGCCGGGATACAGCTGAGCCGAGAAGAGCGACATGTCGGCGGTGATGCGAGCCGACGGACCAGCGGGAGGACGGCCAGTTGAGGGTTGAGGCGAGGTGACAGAGAGGTGGTGCTGGTATGGCACCAAGGCGTTGTTGGCTGATGACGGGGTTAGCCTTCGACGGGAGCCACCCCACGTCGAGAACAATAGTGGAAGCAACAGCTGAAAGCGGATCCAGGCATCTGGACAAGGCACACGGACGCCAGCCTCACATATGGGCACCAAACATGGAGGTACGTGAGATGGGATGCGATGGCGCAGCAGCTCTTTGCGCCGAGTTGTCGGCTGTCGCTTGCTTTGACCGTCCAACCGCTGCCTGCAGTCGGTGGAAGCTTCCGCGTGATGCGTCCCGCCCGCCACGGGTGCGAGGGGCAGCTGAGACGTCATTTGGTGGCAGCCACCCGCCGCCAGCTGACCCCTGCAGTCGCTCCGAGCGCTGTTAGCCAGCCCGCCTCCCTGCCCAAAGGGTGCCGGCGCGGGGGCACCCCTGCTGATTTGCGCGGCAGCTGGGGGCGGCAGCCGCGATTGGCCTGCGCCTGCGCCAGCGTCTCATTGGCCCACGTCGTGTTACCCGTCGTGTTACTCAGGCAACTCATCTTGCCTACCCACTGTTGACCGTGCCTTCCCCACAAACATGGGCCAATTGCAGACCCACCCGCGCAAACGCAGCAGGCGCGGCGGTTCGAGGGTGGATTGAAATCATCAACAAACCTGAGCTGTGCCGCGGCGAGGCCCTGAGCTCAGAATCGCTGCGACCGAACTGAGCACACGAGCCTGACGTCTCTTTTTGGCTTTCTGCTGCAGTCTAGCGCCCCTTACAATATTGCTTTTTCCATCATCTTGGTCGCGCTTTTGGGTACCTCGTTTTCTCTGCTCTTTTTTCTTTTTTTTCTTCTTTCTCCATCTCCCAGGTTTCCCGCCGCTGTCACGTCGCACCCTTGGCCTCGTCCCCCTATACCACCCCCAGCCAGCTGGGAGAGGCCGAGGAGCAGGCCGCCAGCGCGCAGATGAGTTCGACACGCGAACCGCCGCGGCGTAGAGTCACCGGGGCATCCAACTCTGGACTCCCTGCCCCTTCCACCACGAGGTCTGGCGCCATCGGCCGCGCTGGCTCACGGCTGGGCGGCGTGCGTTCGTCAACAGCATCCGCCAGAAACGTCCGCCATGGATCTGTCGCCGCGCATCGCATAGACCGGTCCGGGGCAGTATCGCCCACCGGATCGGTCTCGTCGATCGCCACCACTGGCACCAAGCGTAAGGAGCGCGACTTTGACTCGGAGACGGTCGTCGGTGACGAAGCCGTCGGCACAAATATCAATGTCGTCGTCCGATGCAGAGGTCGGAACGACCGCGAGGTGCGCGAGAACAGTGCCGTCGTCGTCTCAACCGAGGGCGTCAAAGGGTCTGTGGTCGATCTTTCGATGGGCCCCAATGCTCTAAGTAACAAGACATACAACTTCGACCGAGTCTATTCCTCAGCTGCCGACCAGAGCATGATCTTCGACGACACGGTCAAGCCGATCCTCGACGAGGTGAGTGGGGCCTTCCTGCGGCGATTGCCCGATGGAGCCATATGATTTGGTGTATTGACGTGATCTGGTTGGGTAGATGCTCTCGGGATACAACTGCACCATTTTCGCATACGGCCAGACGGGTACCGGCAAGACCTACACCATGACGGGCGATATGACCGAGTCTATGGGCTTACTATCCGACGCTGCCGGAATCATCCCCCGAGTTCTCCAGGCCCTGTTCAACAAGTTGGAGATAGAAGAGAGCGACAACTGCGTGCGCTGCTCTTTTATCGAGCTGTACAACGAAGAGCTGCGGGATCTGCTCTCTGCCGACGACAGCGCAAAGCTGAGGATCTACGAGGACAACTCGAGGAAAGGCCACTCAACTACTATGGTGCAGGGCATGGAAGAGCGTCATATAACATCTGCTGCTGAAGGCATAAAACGCCTGCAGGAAGGCAGTGTCCGCAGGCAGGTGGCCGCCACCAAATGCAACGACCTCAGTAGTCGCAGCCACACGGTTTTCACCATTACGGTCTACGTCAAGCGGCCAGGCGAGAACGGCGAGGATTATGTTAGCGCGGGGAAATTGAACCTCGTCGACCTGGCTGGTAGCGAGAACATCCAGCGGTCGGGAGCCGAGAACAAGAGGGCGGCTGAGGCTGGCCTCATCAACAAGAGCTTGCTGACACTGGGGCGCGTCATCAACGCCCTGGTCGACCGCAGCGCCCAGAGTGGCGGAAGCCACCACATCCCTTATAGGGAATCCAAGCTCACCAGGCTTCTTCAGGACTCCCTTGGAGGACAGACAAAGACTTGCATCATTGCTACCATCTCGCCTGCAAAAAGCAACCTGGAAGAGACAATATCGACTCTGGACTATGCCTTCCGGGCGAAGAACATCCGGAACAAGCCACAGATCAAAACCATCATGAGCAAAAAGACTCTCCTCCGCGAGTTCACCGCCGAGATCGAGAAGTTGAGGGGCGAGCTGGTCACGACGAGGCAGCGCAACGGCGTCTATCTCTCCAACGAAGCATACGAGGAGCTCACGGTGCAGAACGAGTCGCGGAGGATCCTGACAGAGGAGCAGTCTGCCAAGATCGAGACCATGGAGACGAATCTGCGGAACAAGGTTCAGGAGCTCTTCGACCTCACTTCGAGCTTTATGGGCCTCAAAAAGGAGAACGAGGGCACCAAGGCCCAACTCGACGACACGAAGGAGGTGCTCGACCAGACCGAGCTGGTCCTGACGGCGACACGCAAGGCGCTCAGCGAAGAGACGCAGTTGCGCAAGGCCCATCAGGAAACCGAGGAGAAGCTTGCTACTCTGGGCAGCCAGCTCATTGGAACCCTGGACAAGACGGTCAGGGACGTTGGTGGCCTTCGTGCCAAGAACAAGCGCAAGTCGGACCTCCAAAGTCTGAACCGCAGCACATGGGAGACCTCTCAGGACCACGTGGCGGAGGTGACGGAAATGGTTGAGGGCCGCATTCAAGAGTTTAAGCAGGACCAGGAAGACCACATCTCGAGCGTCTCGGAGCGGGTCGAATCTTTTGTTCAGGCCGAGCTCCAGAAGCTGTCAGAGACACAGGTTTTTCTGGACGAGCACCTTGGACGGTTTGCGGCGTCCAGGAAGGAGTTATTGGAGCACAAGGAGCACTCGAGGCAGGAAATGGATGATGTGTTGGACGAGATCAAGGTGGTGCGGGACAATATCAAGGAGCGTGTCGGGGAGAGCCTCCAGGTCATTGCAGGAGCGGCCGAGAGGATAGCCGCCGACGTGCTCAGCGAGCTGAGCCAGTTCCACAGCCAGCTGCACTCGTCATACAGCAGCCTTGGCACCGACTTCAAGGCCATGTTTGAGGACCTCTCTAAGACGCTTGTCTCCCAAAGAACCGAGTCGGACAGTCTGAGGCGGCAGCTGGAAGGGGCGAGCGAGTCCCTGATCCAGTCCAATGCCGCCGCCTCGATGCGGATCCAGGAGATTGTGGCCGAAGAGCGGAGACAGGCGGTCGAGGAGAGGAAGCTTCTTCTGGCGCAAATCACACTCCTCATCAACAACCAAGGAGAGGAGCAGGAGACGCGCCTTGCCGCCAAGGTCTCCGAGGTCGGCCAGGACATGCTCAGCTCCACCACCGCCTTCGAAGGCAGCGTCGTTCAGTACTCGGAGGGCATGGGAGCATGGGCCAGCAAGGACAGCGAGATGCAGGGTGAGGTCGGAAAATCAAAGGACACTATGAAAACGAGGCTCAAGGACGACTGGAACGTAAGTTGCGAGAGCCGACTGTGCTGTGGATCCAGAAGCGATACTGACTGCAAGACTAAAAAACCACCAGGCTGCAAACAAGCACAGCACCTCGATCCAGGCCACCACCAAGTCCATTCACGCCGAGACGGTGCGCGTCGTCGATGAGCAGATGCGCGATCTCGACGTCCAGATGCAGGATCTCGACGACTTTGTCACCAGCGCCCGAACTCAGAACGCCACGCACCTCAGCCAGGACGTAGGCGCGGTGCAGAAGCTTTCTAAAGCCGTCGAGGGCTCGTACACTGACATCTCAGCCCGTTTCGAGGGCACTTTTGAGCGCGCCAAGGTCGTGGGCGAAGAACTCGGGGCCGACCATGACGAGCTTCTGGATACCCTCGCACCGCTGGACAGTGACGTCTGTCAGCCCCTCTCGAAACTGCGTGACACCATCTCCAACACCATCCTTCAGGAATACCAGCCTACGGGCGAGACACCCGAAAAGGCTCAGTACGTGTACCCCAAGGAGCTGCCTCGGACCGTCGTCCCTGAGCTGCTCCTGGAGCGTCCCGATGACGACGACGACGACGAGCAGATCTCTACCCCCTCCAAGGTGGCACCCTCCATCTTCAATGATTTGGATGCTGGTGCTGCCTCGGATGTGGCCCAGACCATGTCGCCGTCATGCTCGTCGACTGTCTCGGGCCCTATAAGCATAGGCAACAGCCAGCTCCGACATCCTCTCGGCACAAGCCTCCGCGAGATGAACCCAAACCTCGCCGCTGGAGGTCTTCACTTCAGTGCATCGGCTAGCACGCTGTCTCTTGCATCCACCCTGGCGGCGGCGAACAAGGACGGCGACAGCCAGACGCAGCCCCTGTTCCGTCGCAGTTCAAGGGCGGTCTCGAATACTCACTCCAAAGGTGGTGCCAACGGCAAGATTCCGGGGAGCAAGACTGCAGCCCTCGGTGTCGAGAACATGCCGCCCTCGTCGACATTGTCACAGAGTATGTCAAGGAGGAAGAGTCCCCGTCTGCACTGAGAATGAATGCAGATGTGCTTTTTTTTGGTCCATTTTTATCTATTTTTTAATTTTTCTTACATGGCGGGCAGGCCGGTCCACTCAGGCCTTAGCTCGTATGTGTAACGGGGTTCAGGCGACTGTGAAGCTTACTGGCATAGAGAGATGGGCTATCAATGGTGTCTAGGGCGCTGGAGGTACTGGCTGGGACGGTCATAGTGTTTCTTTTCTTTGTCTTGTTGTTTGTTTGTGGGCGGCAGTTGCCAAATGGCAATACTTTACTGCTGTACCAGTTACTCGAGCACATTGATACCCTTCGGACTGATCCGAACGAGTTCGCCTTAGCTTAACAGACATGATTTTCATTCTCTTGGCAAACCTCTAGGCTACTAGCCAACCGGCCGAGATTACCGTGTCCTCGTCCTGGGTCACAATTCCATCTCGTCTCCTGATCGCCTCGCCCGTGACCGAGATATGCTTTTGGGCATGCGGAACCGCTGATGCGTGTCCTGTGAGCGCCAGCCTGGGCGGATCTTGATGGGTTGCAGGAAGCCATCGACGTGGACAGCGCCGTCCATCTCGTCTCCACTGTAATCGCTGTGCCGTCCATCGTCGTCTTCATCGTCGTCGTCGTGCTCCTCTCCCTCGGTGGCTTCACCATCTCCCCGGCTCGTGACAGTTCTGTTCTTGCGGCCACGGCTAGAGCTCCTGGTGCGAGACGTGCTCCGCTTCATGTGCTCACCGTGTATGAGGACCATATGCCGTACTAGGTTGGCGGCGCGCGAGAAGCCCTTGACCGAGCGTGGGCAGCCGGCGTGCGGGCACGCGTTGGCCACAGCTGCGCGCATCGAGACGGCAGCCGGGGTGGATGGTTGGCTGTTGCTGCGTTGGGGCGTGCCTGCTGCCGATGCCGTCGTCGCCGCCGCTGCTGCAGACCAGGGCTTTGATGGGTTTTGGGCGAGCAGCGGCGCATCGGCCACGTCTTGTTCGTCGTCCGAGAACGGGGGCCCAGCGCTGGACGCCCGGCTGAGCGTGTGAAGGCGCTTCATCCTGGTGCGGCTGCTCGCCCGGCGCCTGCCACCGCCGGCCGCCTCTCCATCCGCCTCGGATCCAGACCCCGACGACAGCGACGGGTCTGAGAGCGCGGCCCCGGGGCGGTAGACGGTGGTGCGGACGCCACCGTCGCCGGCGTGGTTGAGGACCTTGGCCCTGCGGGTGTTTGTGCGCCGTCGCTTCCCGCCAGCCGCCGCCGCCGCCGCAGGCACCTCGACGATGGTGTGCATCTCCATTGACTGGCCGAACAGGTTGGCACACCGCTGTGTGGCACGCGCCACGGCCGAGGGTGGGAAGCCGGTTAGGGCTGCCGCGCCGACGACGTCGCCCCAGTTGCGCAGTGGCCAGCGCGCCATTATGTTCTGCTTGATTCGGATCTTCCTCTTTGCGGCCTCTTCGGCCGACTCTCCCGGCTCCTCCCCTGCTTTCTCTCCGGTGTGTTCTTTGCCTCCTTGTCCGGGTTTTCTGACGTCTGGGCTCTCTGGCGGTTCGTCAGACTTGTTTCCCATGTCCACGTCGACATCCGTGGCATCATGGACTGTCTCTTCCTTTCGAGGGAGGGATTGGGGTAGCTTGAGATGCCTTTCTCTTGCGACACGGTATCGATACTCTTGGTCCGTCTCCCCTTCCCGTCTTATTATGGGCTTTCTCAATCTCGTCGCAGGCCGAACTTTCTCATCGTCGGCCATGGCACCACCGTCGGTAGCCGTCTTTGTGTCATCGCCATTGTTGTCATCTTCATCTTCATCGTCCTGTGCCCGCTCAGGGTCAGATGATGAGGGGACCAGGATGCGCTGGTGGTTCTGTCGAGCAATTCGTATCTTGAATTCGCGCTCGCTCTCACCTGGCAGCGGCAATGCCGGAGGCTTACGTGGACGCCCAACGCGTCGCTTCCCGCCGGCGCCGAAGTCGGGCTTGGGCTCGGGCTCGGGCGCGATGATGGGCATCTCGCTTCTCGGCCGTCCCATGCGCCTTCGCTTCTTCTTCTTCTCCTTATTCTTGCCACGGCCGTCCTTGCTCGTCCCGCTCGACAAGTACCTGGTTCCGTAGCTTTCGGCGCCGGAGGACGCGGACGACGACTCGTCCGAGGACATACCGTTGGTCATGCGCAAGCGACAGTCGTGCAGGCGCAGCAGCACGCCGTCCAGCATGTCGAGGACGCGCCGGGCGGCGGGCCTCAGGAGCGCGTACGAGGCCTCGTCATCAGCGCTGACGGCAGGCATATAGGTCCGCCGCGCCTCGGCCCGCTGGCGGCTCGTGAGGCGTGGGCTGGGCGCCTGGTCCGGGTCGCCCGACGGCGGCCGAGGCGGCGACGAGGGCGGCTGGGAAGAGGGTGGCTCGCGGTCTCGGCCCCACTCGTTCTCCTCGGACTCCCCGGGCTCGTCTTCATCGCCTTGCCCGTCTCGGCCCAGCAGGTTGTCGCCGCCATCGATCTCGCCGCGAGCCTGGCGATGACGGAAGCGTTCCTTTGCCACCCGTAGCATATCCGCACAAAGCAGTTCTTCCAGGATCGACTGTGGACTAGCTGTGGACTGCTCCCCTGCCAGGGGAGCGGGCCGTACAGTGTAGGCCTCGAGGGCATCGTTGACCGGCGGCGGCGGACCGAGGGCCAACCCCTCACGCGGCACCAGATGGGCGCGCATGGGCCAGGCGGTCCATGATTTGGGAGGCACCCACGCCGTGTCGCGCACGCGCTCGCCTGTAACTGCGTCGATGTCGACGTCGCCCTCTTCGTCTTCCTCGTCGGCAGCTGCGTCGTGGCCCTTCCCAAGACGGCGGCGCTGCTTGAGCATGAAGGCGTTGTACAGGTGCACAGCCAGGTCCTGGTTCCGCAAAGAGACCAGGGCCTCGTGGTCGAGGCGGTCGGGTTCCGTCAGCTCGCGCCAGGTGGACCGCGGGCCACGCCAGCGGTTAGGCCGTGCCTCGTACAAGTCTGAAGACGAGATGGAGCGGACGTCGTCCGTGTCCAGGTCCCAGTCTGACGCCGCCGCGGGCAGGCCGTTGTCGTCGTCATCGCCGTCATCTTCCTGCCTGTAGGTGCTGTCCGGAGGTGAGGAAGACCGCCTGTCGGAGGGCTCTCCGTTCCGGGCCTGTGTAAATGACATGGCGGGACTCGAAAGAATTTGTGCTTTCAGAACCTTTGCGAGTACCGTTTTCTTCTCGCTTCAGCTTCATCAATGGCTAGCAAGACATGTTTCTCAGCCTGGCCCGGCTAACGTGTCGACTTTTAACGAAAATTTCTGGGGAAACAGCGCGAGAAGTGTCATGTCAAATGGCAAAATATCCGGTCTGGAAAATCTGCAGCCGAGTTCAACTCGGCATCGCAAGAATCGACGAGGCGACGCAGCTCAACAAGACCATGCAAGCAGAGGCAAAAAGTAATGAGATTTGGGTTGATGGAATGAACATCGGCTGCACCTTTCTCAAGCGCGTGTTTTTTTTTCAAGTGTCCTCTGCTCTTTCCGAAGCTGGACGTTTAAGTCGAGCTGCACAGAAAAAACTCCAGGCCCCGTCGTTGATCGGTGGGTTTCCAGAGGCCCCGCAGTATTGTGCTTTGTTGAAGATCCACATGCACTCTCTCGAACGCAAAAGTCGATGGATTTGGGATCCATGAGCATGCACATGGATGCAGGCCTTATCATCCAAGGACCCTGGGACACACAACTTCAGCAGCCGCAGCTATTGGCGTGGAAGCCCCAAACCCGAGTTGAGAGCTAGCTCGGATCCGAGCTTGAAGGATGCAGGCAATGCAACCCGCCCCGTATCCATATCCCCGCCACCCACCCACCCACCAAAGCCCGATGCAGCCGAAGTCGGCAAGGGAGGAGGCGCACGCGCCCGAAAGCGACCTCTTATTTGTTTAGCGCACCAAAGATTCGGCCGAACACACACGACGGCTCCGGCAGGCCTGTGGAAATGTCTCAATTTTGGCTTGCAGTCCCGTTGCTGCGAATGCTGGCCGCGTTAAACAGATACACAATCGCGCGGAGAGGGGAGATATGATAGCTCGATACATCGTCGGTCTCTCATCCAAAATGCACCAAAAAAGCCATCTGCCAGTTGTTGAGCCTGTCTTGACTCGTCGCACAGTCAAGCGCCGCGGTTTGGGCCTGAAAACCCAGCAACCCCTCTCCCCGAACCTTGTTTCTGACAAGCTCGCCTCTCCAGGGGCGGGCGCCAATAAGGATATCTCCAAAGGAAATATTAGCCAGACTGTCGTGCCCTCCTTCATGCTTCCCGGGGTATTTGGTTCTTCTTTGTGTTTCAGTTTTACTATTTTTTTTGTCTGATTGCTCATGATTTGCTGTCGCTTAGGTCTCGATCTTCCACACCACAGGGGTCTTGTATGACCCTATTTATCCAGGGTCTTTGCCTCTGACGCCGCCAGGTTTGTAGGCGGGTTTTTAGTGTGGTAATCGGCGATGGCGGCGCGGATAGCATCCTCAGCGAGCATCGAGCAGTGCACTGCGTCCAAATAAGGGTCAGCGTCTATGATTTCTTGCAACATGTTCACGACTCCCGAGACTTACGCTTGACAGGGGGCAGGTGCAGGTTGTTTGCGATGTCCGTATTCCGGATCTTGGCGGCGTCCTCTCTGTTGAGAAGTCTGTCAGCTGTCTGATTCTAAATATTGCCAGTTTGGCCCGGACCCAGAGGAATTCGGAAGCTCATACATGCTCATGCCCTTGACCAGCTCCGTCAGGTAGCTCGAGGACGCGATGGCGGAGCCGCAGCCGAACGTCTTGAACTTGGCATCGGTGATGGTGCCGTTGTCGACCTTGATCTGAAGCTTCATCACATCACCGCACGCGGGGGCGCCGACCAGGCCCGTTCCGACCATGGGGTCTTTGCGGTCCAGCGATCCGGGGTTCCGGGGCCTTGTGTAGTGGTCGATCAGTAAACTGGCAGCAGGCTATGTTAGTTCGGCTTGTCCTCTTTTTTTTTTTTTTTGCGTGTCTGCTCCCAGCCGCTCTCCTCCGTTGCCTATCCGGGGATGAGCGATTTCGGGGCTCATGGCAGCGCTCGCTATATCAGGCACTGGGCGGTGCTGGATGGACTCATCTTTCTCGTGGTAGGATCGGGTCTGTAGCTGCAGCTGCAGCGCAGAAATGGGAGCCCGGCGCAGGGGCGTCTGCCTCAGCGACGTCCTGCTGGCGGCGCGGAGGGCGGTTCTTAAGGGCTGCATTTCGAGATGTGAAGGCTCTGAGGGGGTTATACGGGGCGTGTTTGAATTGCGGCGTTTCGGGATGGCGGCTAGTTGTGGATGTTCCTGATGAAATATCGCTGTGGTTGTCGCAAGAGGTGTGGCGTCTGTTGAGAAGATGGAAATTGAAATGGCGAGCGAGGGAGGAATGGGGTTGCGTCTGTGTGATGCAATCCACCTGAGCAAATAAGGATAAGGATTTGGCGCTGGGGGGTGGACGGGATTGCTGGAACTCCGCGGTAGGTGCGAATCGAGAAAAAAAAAAGTAGAGACCCGCACTGCGGCCGCGTTAATGCACTATGTCATTTTCCAGAGCCGGTGCCGATTGGCCCGACTTGCCAACCCCGCAAAGCTAGTGCAGGTATGGGACACAGCGGGAAGCTTGGCTGACTAACAGCCACTCAGTGACGCGTCGTCGCCCGCGGAATCTTAGTGGCGATGGTCTAGATAAGGCCTGCAAAGCCCGGCCCACACTTAATCAGATCGGGCACTTCTTTGCTTTTAACTCCGAACACCGACATCGCCGATTGGTCTTTGGCTGCAAGCACCGTACCTACATAGTAAGTAGTCTTTGCCGCTACGCATTATAGAAACGGCTCTCGGCCCTAGCTCAACATGCCAAGGTACCGCGTCGTCACGACTGAGCCCTCGCTGGCCCCTTTGACACCGACCTTCACAACTTCCGCCGGCACAATATCGATCAGGTTGTCCTCGAACTGGACCTCGTCGTCCTCGCACTCGAGCGCAACGCCCTTTACCGGCACATTGGCGCTGACCTCCACCACTGTTCCGCCATTCACTAGCCTCGCCGCCAGCTCCGTAGGCTTCTGCAGGTGAAGGTACTTGAGCGGCTCCGGCCAGTTGACGTACCGCGCCAGCTGCTCACCCGACGTTGCGTCCATGAGGTAAACAGCTACGACTGTGCGACCTGCTTCCACATTGCTGCTGCTGCTGCTGCTGGCGGCCTCCCCGTTCGTGAATGGCACCTCGCGCACCAGGATCTCGGTCGACCTGTTCGCCAGCAGCACTAGACCCTCGGCAACCTTCTCCTCGTGGGCCTGCTCGCCCGTCTCGACATCCCACGCCCGAAGCACCACGTCGACCTTGACGTCTTCCAGTTTTAGGTTGGAGGCCCACGCCTCGACCTTGATGGTCGTGTCCACGTGCACACGTGTGTACTTGTCCCGCGCCGTGCGGTGCTCATGCCTCGTGATTCCAACCGTCAGCGGCGCCATCTCACGCTTGACGGCAAAGTATGCCATCTTGGGCCGCAGGTAGTAGTCCACAATGGCCCACGACGTGACGGGCCAGCAGTCGTTGATCTGCCACACCAGCGCCCCGGCGCAGTACTCTCGGCCGGGCCCCTTCCACTGCCGCTTCCACAGCCGGTAAGCCGAGCTGAGGCACTCGGCCTGCATGAGCTGTGTCGAGTAGACAAACTGCTCGAGCGGCTCCGGCCCGTACCGTATGTTCTCGACCAGGTACAGCGCGATCCGTCGCTCATGGCCCTCAGCCTTGTTGTGGAAGTCCACCGTGCTCGACTGCGGGTACCTGTCTGGGTCAAGCTTGCCCAGCGGCAGGTACTCGTCGATGGTGCGCACCGACGGGAACCCCTGCATGCCGAACTCGGACACGAATCGGCCCACGAGCTTGTCGAAGTTTTGGTACTTCTCTTGCGAGCCGTGCCACACGTTCCACTGGTGTATGTCACCCACCGTCGGGTCCGACGTCTTGACACCGCCGCCCCATGGCGAGCCCGGGTGATAGTAGGTCCTGGGGATCAGGTCTGCGCACACGTCGGGCAGCAGCTTCTCGTAGATGTACCGGGCAGGGAAGTCTGTTTTGAGCCAGCTCTCCGGGTCCTTGTCGGCGTAGTCGTATGTGAGCCCCACCGACTCGGCGTAGGCGTAGTCCTCGTTGTTTCCCGCCCAGATGACAATGCTGGGGTGGTGCCGCAGCCGCCTGACGTTCTCACGCGCCTCGCGCCTGATCGAATCCAGCATCTCCGGCCACGTGGGATAGTTGCCGCAGCCGAACATGAAGTCCTGCCAGACCAGCACGCCGAGCTCGTCGCATGCGTCATATAGGGCTTTCTCTTCATAGAATCCACCGCCCCAGACCCGGATCATGAACTGGTTGCCCTGAGCCACCAGCTTCACCCAGTCGCGGTAGCGGTCGGCCGAGATGCGCGGGATGAAGTTGTCGGCGGGGATCCAGTTGGACCCGCCGCAGAATATTGGGATGTTGTTGATGCGGAAGAAAAAGGAGGTTCCCGGCTGGTCCTTGACGGGCTGTTGCACCAGCTCCGACCGACGGAGCCCGATGCGTTTCGAGGCTGTGTTGATTTCAGATACCGCCGAGGCTGCTCCGTCGCCCGCCAGCAGGGTCGCCTTGACCGTATACAGCGGCTGCTCGCCGTAGCGTATGGGGTACCAGAGTGCGGGCTTCTGGATGTGGAATGTGGCCGAGGCCGCGCCGAACTCGGACTCGGAGCTCCCGGGCACGACGTCGACAGTTTCGGAGGCGACGACGGTATCGCGCAGCGAGATATCAAACTTGATCTTGTCGGCCTTGCCCTCAACGGCAGCGTGGGCGACGGCCGTGGCCGAGTCGAGGCTCTCGGGAACGTCGACGTCGACGTGCAAGTCGGCCACGCGAGCAGCGTAGAGCTCGAGAGCAATGGGCCGCCAGGGCCCGCAGGTGAGCAGCGTCGGGCCCCAGTCCCAGCCCCAGTGACACTGGGCCTTCCTCACGGCCAGGCGCGAGTTGTCGCCGTTCCAGCAACCCCACTTGTGATCGGGGTACTTCTCAACCAGCTTCCAGCCCCTGAGATAGGCGCTGTCGAAATGGATCACGAGCTCGTTGTCGGCGCCCTCTCGGAGGGTTTTGGTCACGTCGACCCGCTCGGGCACAAACATGTTGTCCGTCTCGAGGATTTTGGTGCCGTTGAGCAGCACCGTGGCGAAGGTGTCGAGGCCGTCGAACGCCAGCACGGCGCGAGCACTTGGGCCATTGCCAGACGGCACGTCCAGAGCAGAGAAGGTCGTCCGGTAAGTCCATCTGGCCTCGCCAACCCACTGCACATCCGTCTCGTTCTTGCCCACGAACGGATCCGGTATCATGCCATGGGCGAGCAGGTCGAGGTGGACGTTGGTTGGGAACTGGGCCACCGGAAGGAACTCGGCGTCCTCCTTGTCAGCCTGTCTAAACTCCCAGCCCTTGTCGAGCGGGATGACGGTACGAGACGGGGCCATGGTTCGCCGCGTGGTCCCCGGAGCCTCTCGCTGCACCACCAGGTGTCTGCTGGGAGAGGGACGGTGAGGATCTGCAGGGTGTCTCATCTGAGCGTGACTTGGGGAGGAAGCGCGGCCAACTCCCGGGCAGTCAACGGCGGAATGGAAAGGCGGAAAGATGCCAACCAAAGATCGCGATGACGAGTTTCGAGTACGAGTGTCAAAAAGAGCCAACTAGATGGGAAGCAGGTCCCCTATTTAAGGTTAACAGTCGAGCACAAGCACATCGGATGGAGCGTCCCCCTAGGCTCTCCTGATGCGCCAATCAGCGGACCGATCTCTTCCCCACACGACAAGAGCGCCCGCCTTTAATCTCGACCTTCATTCCCCAAGGGGTAACAGCGATCAAGGCACGTCGCGAGCAGGCGCAGCAAAGAGCCCCGTACCCACTGTAAACGCTGCGATATGAGGGGAACCTCGCTATGGTGCGGGGATTTACAGGTGGGATTATGGGGTTTCCAGGTGTGGGTTCTCGTGCGGCCAATGCATGGAGGGGCCCTGTCTTCTGGGATGCATCTGCAAATACAGAGGAAGACTGTGCTGTGGATATTCGCCAGCTCGTTGACGAACTGCCTCCCAAAATTGCGGCTGCGTCAAATTAATCCAGTCAAGAACCAGGCAGGCCAGGCCAGGCACACATATGCCTCCTATTATCAGCGACCCCTTGCAGGCGTGCTGCGGGATGCCACGTGGGTGGGGCTCCAGGGGCGTCTTGAGCTTCCCGAGGGAGCCGCCTCTTCCGCAAGAGGGCGGAGGTTCCATGTCCTCTAGCGGAGGAGGCAGTTCCGTTGCGCAATCGGCATGAGTCTCATGGGCATGTCTCGCCATTTATTACATCATATCATGAGAGCATGTGTGTTTGCTTGTTAAAATGATTTCAATCCTGATCATTCCCATGCCCACAAAAACGCAAAAAGAAAAGTTGAAGCGCCCAAAATAAACCGCTTGCTCTATTAAGAAGCCCTTGTCTGGACACCTGCAGCCGCGGTAAGCTTTGCGCCTCTCACTCCATATGGATTGCTACACGTTCACGTGCATCATAATATTGCCATCGTCCGCATTCATCCGAAAGAATGCTAGTATGGGGAGAACAATGATTTGAAAAAGAAAAAGAAAAAACGAAATACGACAATGCGACTGATCCCAAGATCCCGCCAGATATTGGCTGTCGACAGCTACATGTATATACATGCGATGAGAGTTCAAGAGCAAAACAAAGGTATATGAGTGGGGCATGACGGGCAGGAAAATGCAAATGGGGTCCGGCTTCAGAGGTGACTGAGGCAGGCCTGAGGTATCACATCCAGAGCATAAAAGCAGCAGCAGAAAAGCGAATGGTGGGGGAAGGTGCAAAAAAAAGGGATGGGGAGCAAAGGAGAGGGAATGAGAGCGGGCTTCATCGACTGGCCCGGGAAACAGGCGAGAGACTCGGACGAGATCAAGGCGGAGGTCGGTCAGCAACACCCGCCTGCTCTACGGCCCCTGCTGAGCGTGAACACCTCCTCCCACTCGCGCAGCGCCATGCCGCTCTTGCGGTTCCTGCCGCCGCCGCCTCTGCGTCTCCTGGTCCCGCCAGCGCCCAGCTCGTCCACCGTCATGGAGCTTTTTATCGATGCCACGTCGCTTCCGCCGCCGCCCCACGAGGGGCCCGCGTCGCCGTACTGAATCCCGCTCATGGGGTCGTCCGGGTCGATCTCGCCGAGCTCGATCTTTGTTAGGATCATGCGCGCCAGCCTCCCGAAGACATCATCGACCCCTTCTCCACTCAGCGCCGACACCTCGACCGCCACGGGGATCCCCGCCGCGCTGGCCCACCGGTTCGCCTCGGCCGAGGTTACTTCACGGCCCTCGGGCGCTATCGAGGCGCGGAGATGTGACCCCAGCCCCGCCACCGTTGACGACGACGCAAAGGATGTGGACACGTGGGAGGACGACAGCGACGAAGGCGTGGGCGGCGGATGTATCGAGTAGTCCGAGTACGGCGTGCCATCCATGAGGAGGTCGTTGGTCGAAGAGGAGGGCCCGTCCTGGGCCAGGTCCAGTTTGTTGCCGGCCAAGAGGAGGGTCAGGTTAGGCGAGGCGAGGGCGCGGGCGTCGTTCAGGAAGGCGGGGAGGGACGAGAAGGTGTTGTGGGAGGTGATGTCGTAGACGAGGACGGCGCCGGCCGCGCCGCGGTAGTAGGATCTGGACACGGACCGGAAGCGCTCCGTGCCGGCCGTGTCCCAGAGCTGCAGCTTTATCCGCTTGCGGCGGGCGCCCGTGCCGACCTTGATGATCTTGGACGCAAACTCGACGCCGATAGTCTGCGACGACAGGATGCGCCACTCGCTCTTGACGAAGCGGTGCAGAATGCAGGACCTTGATAAAGAGGACAGCCGCCACCGTTGGTCAGCGCTTGGATGGCGGGGGAGGCGCGCAGGACGAGACCGGCACAGGGGGAGGGGCTTATCAGAAAGCGACTCACTTTCCAGACCCGCTGGGACCGAGCAGGATGATCTTGGCCAGATAGTCGTACATACTCCCCAGTTCCTACAGACGGCGCCGAGCAGCGTCGGTCAGTTTTCGAGCGGTGCGTCACTGGAGGAGCGAGCAGGCAGCAGGAGGCAGATGCAATCTCACTTGATCGCGTGCTGTCGACGTGCTGTCCTCGCTCGCGGCGGAGGAGCGCCTCGGTCGAGTCATGGCGGCTTCGTTTCGGCTGCCAGCTGCGAGGATACGGCAGGTAGAGAGGTGGGTAGGCAGGCAGGTAAACAGAGGTAGGTAGGTAGGTAGGTATGTTGTTGATAGGACGAGCAGGTCGAGGCTCGTGGGGTGCCGGCAGATTGTAGCTTGTTTGTTGGCTCAAGAGATAAGGGTGGTCCTATGGAAGAAGCATGGGCTTGGTTGCTATGACCTCTTTTTTTCTTCCTTTTTTTTCTGGGGGGTTTTTTTTCTTCCTCCTCGGTGGCGGTGTTGAATAGCCCCCGATACGCGGCAGCGAGCTTGCTCGGACCCGCAAGAAAAGCCAGAAAAGAAACAACAACAACAAGTGCGACGTGCGAGCGCTGAAGGTCGAGGGCTCGGCTCGGCAGTGGTGGTGGTGGCAGACACGCCAGAGTTGGGCCTGGCAGCGAGGACGATGTGGTCTGGCGGGAAGAGATAGCAAGTGCTTGCCTGCCTGCCCCGGCTTCTGTCGTCATGCCATGGGGCGGCGGAGCAGCTGGGGTTTCAATTTGAGGGCTGGCGCGTGTCCTGCAGGGCGTCAGCGACGCCAAGTTGATCACTCTGATCACTCCCCGCTGCGATTGCGATGTGGTTGGACCCCACGCTGCGCCCCGAAGACAAAAAAGCAAACGGCATCGGCGCTAAAGCACCTGTAGCACACACCCCCCATCGGCCGAGCGCGCGCTCGCAGCCAGCCCAGGCGAGGCCGCCAATGTGCGCTGTGAGTCGCGAGTCGGGCGGCCGCCTGGCTGCCCAACGGGACCCCTGCCATGTGCACACTGCCGACGGCTCCATTGCGTTGGCGGGGGCGCGTCCCAGCGTCCAAAACGGAAACAAGCCGAGGCACAGCCCGGCCCAGCACTCCCTCCCTGCCTCTGCCTGCCTGCCTGTCCAGTCGGGCTAGCAGCACGACCTCTGAACCACCAGATACGCGAGTCCCTTCTTTCACGCATCCCAAAACGGCCATGTAAATACCTACACCCAAGTGTTTTTCTAACTACACGAACTACCGCAGCAATGAAAGTCCAAGGGCGCACGTTTGTCATCTCGGGCGGGTGAGTACACAGAAGGACCTCTCTATTATCTCCATCTCCATCTCCATTTCTCTCTCACTTGATCCACCTCGGCCCCTTTGTTTTGCGCCGGCGAGACAAAATCACATGCCAGATCCCAGAGAAAAAAAAAGAAGAAAAAAAAAACACCAGTCAGCTGACAACGCCCACCATCAAACGTGCAAGATGACAGCGCCTCTGGTCTGGGGCGTGCCTGCGCCGTCGACCTGGTCGCCCACGGCGGCAATGTCGCCGTGCTGGACATGAATTCCGACACCGGCGCCGCCCTCGTCAAGGAGCTCGGCTCCGACCGCGCCCGCTTCTTCGAGGTCGACGTGACCGACTCCGACTCCATCGCCGCCGCCGTGGCCGGCTCCGTTGCATGGGCCACCGAGACGGCCAAGCCCCTCGGCGGTGTCATTCCTGCCGCCGGCGTTGGCTTCCCGGGCCTGGTAACTTCTTTCTTTTTTGTTTTGGAGGGCAATCTTCCTTGTTCACATCTCCAACCCCCCTTGTCATCTCGTAGGAAGACGTCAACCATCTGACTTTGATGTCCTCCAGATCATCGATGGCAAAAACAATCCCCTGTCGCTCGACAACTTCGATGCCGTCGTGGCCATCAACCTGCGCGGCACCATTGACCTGGTCCGTCAGGTCCTGCCGCACCTGACCTCGCGCCCGGGCGAGGGGCCCGACGCCGAGCGCGGCGTCGTCGTCATGGTCTCGTCGGCTGCCGCCTTCGACGGCCAGATGGGCCAGGTCGCCTATGCCGCCTCCAAGGGCGCCGTCGCCTCTGCGGCCTTGCCCATGGCCCGAGACCTGTCCCGCCACGGCGTCCGCGTCGCCGTTATTGCACCGGGCGTCTTCGAGACCGCCATGACCGCCCAGATGTCCCCCAAAGTCCGCGAGGGACTTGAGCGCGCCATGGAGTTCCCCAAAAGGGGAGGCAAGCCAGACGAGTTTGCCGGTATGGTGAGGCACATTATCGAAAACTCAATGCTGAACGGCGTCGTTGTGAGGCTGGACGGTGCTGCCAGGATGCCCAGTCGGCTCTAGATCTGTGTTTACAATTGCGCTGTGCGTTATCATGGGGCCAAGAGGCGGAAATCCTTGGCCTACAGATCGTATTATTTTACTGTAGATACCAGACCTTGCTTTCGAATTAGACCGAGTCATTTATATGATAAGCTTACTCTTGTTTCTACTATGCTCTTCGTTCTCCATAATTAAGCATACAGATCATAAAGAGGCAGTCTCGGTAAATTTGGACCTGCAACCGTTGAGCTAAACACGCTTTACATCTCTCTGTGCCTTGGGAGACTGGCTTTCACACTACAACTTGCACAGCACCTTAGTTAGTCTAGTGCCATATCACGACCGCGCACGCCCGTCCAGGCCGTGTGACAGCATCGTGCGGCAGGACTGTTAAACCACGAGGCTTTCACCAGACATTCTTCTGTCGTGTGCAATAGCCTCAGCAATCGGACCGTTCAACCTGAAGAACTGACACACCAAGGAAATACACGTTTACAACCAGCATCGTCCATGGGCCTATAGAGGAGAATGTGGGTTCTAATGGGATATCTGGGGTATGATTCGACTTTGCGTCGGCAATGCTTAAAATCAGGATCGGCCTTCTCTCTATCAACCTTGAAAGCGAAAAATCCGCGGCTGGATGAGCTGCGACTGGGGCTGTGGTTGGTTAAAGGGAAGGACGGGTGCCCTTTTGATTCATGCTTGCCATCTTGATCTCATATCTTTTTTTTTCTTTCTTCCCACCTTCTCAAGCACAAATATCGCTGTGCGGCTCACGCAACTGTCATTATGGGTGCATGCCCTATAAAGGGACTGGCACCTCATTGCCGCTGGATCATGGCTGATAGCCAACGATCCGCAGCTGGAGGGCCTGGTTTCCATCGCCAAATTACCCAGCAGGGCGCCATACTGCGCCTCAATACTGGGCCACTTGGATCTGTGGACCGGAGTTGCTCGATGCCCGAGGCTTGACATGGTCACTCACCTATTGCGCCGCGATCTCGTTGAGCTTGGTCTTTTCCTCCTCATTGAGTTGGGCGTACCACTCGGTGAACCCGGCAGTGTTCTCGCGCGCCGCCGTGAGGAAGAATTCCGTCAGGTACGCCTGTGTCTCGTCATCTCGAACGCGGTTGCCGCCGCCCTCAAAGTATGACATGAGGTCATTTTTGGTCGTGCCGAGGCTGAGGTCAAGCAGGCCCGGCTCGTCCTCCCAGCCATCATCGCCATCATCCTCCTCAAGCTCCGCCATCTTGGCGGCGTCGGCAGCGGCCATTGCAGCGGCCTGCTTGCCTGAAGCGAACAGGAGTTCGTCGATAAGAACCTTGAGGATCTTGAGTGGCGCTGGGATAAAGGTGTATTTATCAGGGGCTAAATCGAGGAACCATGTCAGTTGATAGCTAAGCAAGGGTTGCCGCACAAAAGGTTGGATGTCAAGAAGGGCGATGGCGTACTTTGCTTGGCTCGGGAGCGCGTCACGATCCTATCGCTGGTCTGGTCGACAACCAGGTCACCCTTGACGGTGCACTGGGCTAACCTGGCGTCGTTCAGAGAGTACAGCTTTGAGAGTGCGATGACACTGTCGGACGGGTCAGTAAAAGAAAAGTATAAAAAAGAGGGTTCTTCAAAATCCTGCGAGCGAGATTCCCATAAAAGGGGCTGGGTGGAGCTTACTTTTGTCTTATCTCGTCGAAGCCGGCAAAGAAGGTCGAGTTCTCCAGCCACTTGCTCATGACAACCTGCAGGCCGTTCTGGCCGTCGATCTCGATGCCACTGAGGAACTGCACAACATCGGAGGCGCCAGCGAGCGACAGGCGCGCGAACACGAGGATGAGAGACTGGATGAATGAGGCAGCCGTGGCGGACGCGAGGCGCGTCGCAACAGCCTGCAACAGCTTCAGGAGGTAGGGGCCGAGGCGTTCCTGGCCTGCCTTCTCAACAAGCTCGGCCGCCAGACCACCGACCTCGGACGCGGCGTTATCCTCGATCGACGGACCGAGGAGGCGGTCAATAATGTAGAGGCACACCTCCAGACCAGATTTTCCCTGCTCGTCGTGCCAGCCGAACACCTGGTGGTGGTCGTGCATGACCATGTATTTGACCGCCTCCGCACCTGGTCGAAGGATCTCCCCCTCGGTAGACTCCATCAGAATCCTGCTAAGCTTTGGAAGGAGCTGGGCGACGATGCCGGCCGGCAGAGGCTCGACCCCGGATTGAAGAAGAACCGCGACGAGCTCGGCAGCAAGCTTGATTCAAGAACGGTTTCAAGTGTTAGCAACTAACTCAGTCAGCACTTCCCACGCAAACAAAGCTAAAACTCACCGTTATCAGCGGTTCGTTCTGCGTCACGTCGGCGTAGTTGAAGGCGCCCGTGAGCGTAGGCAGGACCCTGGTGCACAAAGTCGCGTACGAAGCCGAATCGGTCGCGAGGAACTGAACTATCTCCTCGAAAACCTCGTTGACCAGCATGGTGACCTGGTAGTTCTGCGCTCCATGTTGCGCCAGGAGGAAAAGCAGGTCAAGAGACTTGACGTCGGGGGCCAGCACCACCCTCCGGTTGATGCCGATGGCGGCGCGGAGAGACTCGGTGAGGGTAACGAGCAGGTCGTCGGCGTCCTCGAGCTCCTGCAGATCCTTGCCGTTGAGGAAAGTCTCGACAGCCTTCAGGATATGGACTTGGCGATCGGCCGGGATTGACTCGGACTTGACAAAGTTCTCGACGGCCTTGATGCATGCAACATTGACTAGGTCGGAGGGGTCGGTCGTGATGGCGGCGACGGTTTGGTCGAGAAGAACGAGGGCGGGCGCGAAGCCCTTGGCGATGGTGCCGGCGACGAGATAGCCACGGGCCTGGAGGAGCGGCTGCTCGGTCCGGCTAATGGCGAACTTGACCAGCTCCAGATACCCCTGTGCGATCTCGGCAGGGATCTCCTTGTCACACTCATGCAGGTCGGTGGCAAGCATGGTGAACAAATAGAGCGAGGCCTCCTGCGTGCGCCAGTCGCCGCCCTCGCTTGCGAACAGCGTCTTGGTGTAGGTAAAGAGCGCCTCGACGGAGCGCAGAACGAGCCATTCGCCAAGCTTGATGAGAAAGTCGCCGCAAGCAGTCCTCGCCGTGTAGTTCGCCGTTATGGAACCCTCCTCGGCCAGGTACAGCGACACATCAATATCCCACAGCTCCTCCTCCTCCCTGGTGATGCGCGAGAAGGAGACGATCAGCTTGATCATATCAAGTATCCAGGGGGTATTGTGGGCCTCGAGCTCCTTTTGGACAGGGGCCGCACGCAGTGAGTGGTTGAGGAAATCCAGCTCCTCGAGCACGAGGAAGTCCAACGTGTAGGGGAGGTTGTCTGCGTTCTGAAGCCGGCCCTGCGTGTCGCTGTCGAGGTATTGGAGCGCGTATGGCGCCTCCAGCCTGGCCAGCTCCTCCCAGACCAACTGGAAGAAGGCAATGCTCTGGGGAAGGAGGAGCGAGGGGAAGACGGCCTTGACCTTAAGAAGCGTCTTCACGACCTGCAGCTTGAGCGCAATGGGCCCGTGCCATGCATCAGGCTGCGACCCTGTCGGGGTCGGTCCGCACTCGGGGAGGGGTGCCTTCAGAACCTGCTGGAAGAAGGGCAGCCAGCCGCCAAGGGCCTCCTCGGCGAAGCCCTTGACTTCCTTCGGGTGGTCCTCCTT
This sequence comes from Nakataea oryzae, assembly GCA_003049435.1. Lineage (NCBI taxonomy): Eukaryota > Fungi > Ascomycota > Sordariomycetes > Magnaporthales > Magnaporthaceae > Nakataea > Nakataea oryzae. The sequence goes on along the minus strand of PYSQ01000429.1, from coordinate 1,902 downwards.
TACCATGTCCAGGAGGTCAAAGCACGACCGGAAGACCGAGACGGCGAGAGCGCGCAGAAGCCCTTTGCGCTCCTCGCTGAGGGCGACCTGGTAGACGGCACTGACAATATCCCTGGCCATTGAGAAGAACTGGTCCTCGCTCAGGTTCTCCTCCACAAAGTCGCCCAGCACCTTGAGGGCACCGTGTAGCTGGTTGTCGTTGCCATTGGGCATGACGCTCAGGAGCGTCGGGACCAGCTGGGGCCATCGCTCGGGGAAATCGACATTGGCGATCTTGCTGACGGCGTAGCTAGACGCGGGGCCAGGAGAACAGGGCCGTTGTTAGCGCAGCTCCCACCGAGACCGAGTCAGCGGGCAAACCCCGCGCGGAGCCCAAGCCCATCATACCTGACGGTTGATTTTATTTTGCTGTCCTCCTCGTCGCTGATGGCGAGCTCCAGCAGCTTGGGGCGCAGCTGGTCCTTGACATGGTCGGCGACGGGGATTCGGGGCGTCTCGTCGTCGTCGTCCTCGACGTCCTCGGTCCAGTTGCGCTCAATGAACCTGCGCAGGGATAGGAGGGCGGCGATGCGGACTCCGGTGGCAACCGACGTGTGGGCGGCGATGTTTGCCAGCGACAGCGGGAATGCGGGATTTGCCTCGGCCTGCTTGAGATCGAGCTCGGCCTGCTTACGCACGTCGTCGGCGGCGAGGGTGTTGGCCAACAGCACAATCAGCTGTTCCTCCATGGCGAAAAGCTGTTTCGGGTGCGGGCACCGCTCGTCGTGGAGAAATGACGACAGGGGAGAAGGGGAATAAAACACTAGGAAAAAAACACCACCAGATAAAAAAGAAAAAAAAGATATTAAAAAAAAGGTGGGTTGCCTAGCCTGCAGAGGCGTCGCGGGTGCACGCACGGTAGTTGATGCGGCGGGAAGGGGGGTATACTTAATAAAACGGCACGCGGACGTGGTGGTGAAAACCAAACGGAGCCAAGCGGCGGATAGTTTGATCGCCAGACCAAAAGAGCGGTATGCAAAAGTACACAACGCACGCAGCCAGATAGCGCCGTCGACAGCGCTGGCGGCCCAATGCGGGGTGGGTGGTTTTGGGGGAATCAGGCGGGCACTGTAGAGGACGGGGAGGTGGTCGCTGGCCTGGGGCAGGTGGCAGACGGGCGGTTAACGAGACGGGCAAAAACACGGCAGCCACGCACGGCGGGAGGGGGCAGCTGGGATGGAAATCCGAAAAACCAAGCCAAGGCGCACAGCCAGCCAGTGCTTGTTGTGTGCGCTATCGGCGTGGAATTGCGATGGCACAGCGCAATTCCACCTGCCCGCAGTGCTCCAGGGTCCTTCCTGTGCGGATGTGGGAGAGCCCATGACAACCCCGCACAAGACACAAATGCCGCACGTGCTTTCGTGTCACGAAGGGCGCGTGGCGCGTCAGCAAACGACAAGGCCTGGCCCGCTCGGCAAGCATCCGAAGCCGGTGAGCCCCCCTGGCAATCAGCCATCACAGCCTTTACCGGGAAAAGAAGGGCTGCGTACCAGCTGGATAAGATGGCGGCGCCTCTGGGGGCAGGGGAGCAGCGGCACCAGCAATCGCCGTCGCCGGAAAACGACCCCTCGGCCATCCCGCTCCCGCACGCACACACGCTGCTGTCCTCTTTCGGCTCGTTCCTGACGGTGGCGATCCACAACATACTCTACTACCGCGGCATCTACCCGTCGCGCACCTTTCTGTCAGCCAGGGCCTTCGACCTGCCCGTCCAGCAGAACCGCCACCCGCTCGTGTGCGCCTGGGTCCGCGACGCCGTCGACGCCGTGTCCGCCCAGATCGCTAATGGGGCCGTCGAGCGCGTCGCCGTCGTCCTTCATGCCCCGCCGCCTGCACCTCCGCCGCCGCCGCCGCCGCCGCCGC
>PYSQ01000428.1:0-27825 GCA_003049435.1 Nakataea oryzae | reverse complement strand
GTTGGCGGTCAGGTTTAGCTGTTTGGATTTTCGATGAACTTTCCCATCCAGTTGGCGATGCGTTAACCGATTAAGGCGTCAAATCAATCGATTTTTGGTCAAACTGCATCAATCGACTGTCCAATACCGTACCGGATAGTGCCAGGCCTATAGCATCGCAGACAGTGCCCCGAGACCCAGTGGAAGTCCACTATAGTGGGTGGCCTCTTGCGCCACAGCCAACCCTTGTGCACACTCGGGTTCGCCGAAGTCGCTGGAAGCTGCCTCCTGCATGTGCAGATCGCCCAGAATATCGGGGAACGGCCACGACGCCTGAAGGAGAAAAAGAAAGAGAGAAGAAAAAGCATGGTTATCGACAAAACTCGATGGCCGGGATCATGCTGAGATGCCATGCACCCAATCCACACAGCTGGGCTGCAACAGCTTCGAAACCAGGCTCGCCCGTGGAATCGGCTCGTTGCATGCTATAGCAGCGGGGTATTCTAGCACCCAGCACTGACAAGCTTTTGTGTGTTTTGCATCCGTCCCGCGAAACCGCAACATGAATAGCGAGCAGGCATAGACTTATTTCGAATTTTTAGTGTTTTCTACTTTATTTATCCCCGAGAAAACCCTGTTGAAAAAGAGACAGCATGCAGTTGCCCGGGCGTCTCGATGGATGTTGAAGTCACTCCCAAGTCGAAACAGATGTCCACGTCTGACAAATGCCCTGATTAGCACTCGTTCAGATGTCCGACTCAACTCCAGAGCCTCAAGCTCTGACTTGGTCGACGCAAACATAGAACCGTAAACGATTTACAAGCCTAGCACAAGCCCAGGTCCAGATCATCGCCCAAGCTCGACTGCAGTGTGCGACATGGCACAGCAAAAGGCCGTCATTGTCGGGGTCAGCGGTGCCTCCTCGAGCGGGAAGACGACGCTCGCACGGATACTGCGGGATATATTCCCCAACGCCTTTGTTCTGCACGAAGATGACTTCTACCGTCCCGAATCCGAGTGAGAGAACAACCGCATTGCCCTCATCGACTATCTAACTTGACTGGCAAGTGATCGTAATTCGACTGACCGTATTTCCGTGCATAACCCTCGTTTAAATGCAGACTGCCAAAGAAGGGGGACCTCCTCGATTGGGACTGTGTCGAGGCCTTGAATGTTCCTCAGATGGAGAAATCACTGGCTTATATCAGAGAGACCGGACAGTTTCCGGTATGTAGCTGCCTGCATTCTCCTTAACCTCCTGGTTCCCTCTCGGCATTCAGGGGCGCTGGCTTCGTGCCTTGCCCATCCGTTCGCAGTTTGGCTTCTGAATCTCACACCTCCAACCCTTGCGCAGCCGGACCTGGACTCGAAGGAGGATCAGAATTCGGTCGGCGCATGTCCCGTGCCAGACAGCAAGATCGCCGAGCTCAAACAAAAGGTCGCGGACTGGACCCAACCTGGCCAGCCGGGCCACGGCGTCCTCATGCCGGGCAAGCTGAGCCTTTGCCTCCTTGATGGCTTCCTGCTCTACAACCCGGCACACCTGGAAGCCGTCATGAGCTTCCTCGACCTCAAGTTGTTCCTGCTGGTGAGCCGCGACAAGGCCATCCAGCGCCGGAAGACGAGGACGGGCTACGTGACGCTTGAGGGTTTCTGGGAGGACCCTGAGGGCTACGTTGAGGAGATCGTCTGGCCCAACTATGTCGAGTCGCACGCTTGGCTGTTCGAGAAGGGCGATGTCGAGGGCAAGATTGACGAGTCGGCTCGAGCCTCGAGGGACATCCGGGTGCAGCAGGCCGAGGGCCTTGATATTGACATGGCCACGACCCTGGAGTGGACCGTGAAAACTCTGCTGGAGGAGTTGCCGCGGATAGCATCGGATGGGGGACGGTAGTGGAACTACTCTGGCTGGATTAGCATCTTGTCATAAAGACAGCACCAAACAGAATGCACAACAACTCAACCACCAAACCGCGACAATCAGAACATGCCGCAGTGGAAAGCGAGCAATTCACATATGATGCGAACAAGTCACAGCCACAGCCTGCGTTTCTGCAATTTTCACTAGCTTTACTACCGAACTGCATGGAGTTGGGCAACATCCCGGTTCATCTTCCATATATTAGATAATAACGGCCAACAAGTCCCCATTGACACTACTGCCACCTGTCAGAAATGGCCACTTCGGTGGCGCAAGAGTGAGGAACGGTGTAGGTGTGGTTTGGATCGGCCTCCCAGCTCACGCTCCCGCCACGCTGTACCTTGACGTATTTATACTTGATCACATGCCCAGCTTTGAGCGTGATATCCGTCTTCCACAGTGGGCGGTCGGCCGTGTAGCTCGACGCATCCATCGGGGTGGCGTTTTCCGGGTTCCATTTGCCGAGATCTTCAATGTCTCCAACGACCTTGATCGTCTCGCCCGGGACCGTCGTGACCAACACGTTGAACGTCACGGCCACCACCACTGGCGTCACGCAGCCCGTAGCGGTACTCGAAGTCCCCGTCTGGGTAGCGGTTGCAGTCGGGGTAGGAGCCCCTGTGATGGGGGTCTGGGAAGGTGGGAACGGCGGCGGGGAGACGGAGGAGTAGGTCCCGCGTTCCGTGTTGGCGGAGCAGGTTCCTGGCAGATCGGAGCCACCCATCCACCAGGATGCCGGTACCTTACCGGCTCGCCTGTCCGTCGCAGTGAGAAACGATGCGTAGCTCCAGGTCAGATCGCCGGCGGACAAGGGGTGGCCGTCTTGATTGTGGAACTGTTCGGCCATCGAACCATTCGTGGGAGTGTATTTGGCAACAATGCTCAAAAACCCATCCGCGTAACCTTGAACAGCGTTGACCAGCTCCGTGAAAGTCCGAGAGTCGGACGTATAGGCTCCGACCTTGGCAGATGATGACAAGTCCTTGAAGAAGGGAAGAGACGTTTCTGTGACGTTTATCACACCGTACAGCTTCCATGTGTAGAGAGAATCGTACAAGAGCTCGGCAGCCGCGAGGGTGGCAAGATACCAAGGGTTTCCCTGGTAGTACACATCCTCGGAGTATCGACCAACGGCGACTGCTTGGCCTGTTGGTATGCCCGAGTTGATGGCATAGAAGCGGAAGGAATCAGCGACGGCCTTGTGGTTTGCCAAGGACCTGTCGCTGCATGGCTGGAACGTCAGGCCGTCACAGCCGGCAGCAGGGTCGAAGTTGTGGATGGACACAAGTAGACTGTTGGCATCCTTGCCAGTACGTTTGACGTTGGTGTGGACTGTTTGGTTACGTATTAATATGGTTTATAAGTCGGTGAAGAAGACGTTAAAAGGTACTCACTGTTGGACACGATGAAGTTGCCGGAGGGTGACCAGAAACTCTGGAGGAAGCAAAGGACGTGCGGCGCAACTCGATCACACGCAGCACAGGACGTGCCCAATGCCTTTGCCAGGGTACTCCCCTCAACCAAGGCTGTATCAAATAGCCGTGTCAGGAAAATCGATTGCCTCCAAAAACCATATGGAGAGGGCATGTCGGTTAATGCCGCTGAACGTGGCCATAGCTTACCTCGATGCTGGTTTGCAACGGTGAAGAACGAGCTGCCACTGACCTCCTCCCAGAGATCGAACCCGGTTTGGTTCCTGTGCCAATCACGAAATGCTTAGCTTCTTCGTACAGCTCGCCGCTCAAGAATTGAACGTACCAGTACTGGGCAACATAGGCAATGTCGTTTCTGATCACTGGCCACAGTATGTCGCGGATTGTTGAGGTGTATCCGTTTGTCAGAAGCCAGTTTGCATAAGAGATCATAGCAATAGCCCTCAGAGCTGGGCCATCTCTCTGTGGCCGCCCTGTGCGATGTGAGGTTTGATGTCTTAGTATTCTCCGTCATATGAAGCAGCGTTTCAAGATATACGCACCCCAGCTTCCCTTGTACGGCCGTAGGTTCGTGTTGAACTTGGGCTCCCCCAGACCAGAACCGTCGGCCAAGGTCCCCGAAGGGTTGTCAACACCCTGAAGTCGGGCCTGGGTTGTGATGTAGAACTCGATGAGGCGCTGCAGACCTGGGTCGTACTCGTCGGCCACTATGTCTGCGAGGCACTTGAAGACAAGAGCACTGTCTCGCGTCCAGGTGTAGTAGTCTGTGTATGCTTCTGTAAGTGGCGGTGGCCGGGCTGGGCTAGACAGCACGCTGCAGTCTAGGGGAGCAGCTGAGGAGACTCACAGTCGGGGTCTACGGTTGTAGGGGAAGCAATGACTATGCCGGGAGCAACCCCGGGCGCGTACTCGCCATCCGGGCCGATGTTGCGGAGCAGACCGCTCATCGCTTTAGGCCGCTGCTCTGCGATGAACGTGTCGACACCGCCTTGTGCGGAAAGGGCTGCTGCGCGGTGGGAGCCAGGGCGCCCAAGAACCGCCTGGGCGGCATAGGTGGCCAGCAGCACGAGAGAGGAGAGAGGATGCATGGCAGCGGGAGTAGCAGAGGTTGCTGTGCCGTTTGCAAGGGAGCTGGATTGAGCACTCAAGCCTGCCATGCTGGGCAGGACTCGCGGTGCGTCTGGGCCGGCTGGGTTTTATAACAGGGACCGGAAGCGGCAGGTATCTTGATGCTGCTGAGGGGATGCGATGTGGTGTGGTGTGGTGTGGTGGTAGCTCGTATGGAGGAGGACAGGGTAATCCCCTTGGGGTAGCAGGCAGGTCGGTGAGGACTGAGACAGTTTAGATTAGCGCCCGGTCACCAGATACCTGCTCGCTCGAGGTGCATATTCGGGCGACATGATGTCAACCGGCGCCGCGCTTCCCGAATTCGCTCGGGCACCTTAACTGCCTCTGGCAGGAGGAGTCGGGCAGAAAACAGGATCGGGAAAGGCCAATAAGGGCATTGCAGCCAATTGTACTGCATGGAGGTATCCATACGTGGAAGGCGGCCAGCATGCGCACGCTGCTATTCAGAGGCTCCAATCAAGCACCCGGGCGGCAGTTGAAGGGTCTCGGCAGACAGCACCCCTGTATGTTGGCTAATGCTAAGCTCGGCCCTGAATCCAGCTGTTTAACGGCTGTACTTTTTGTTGCTCCCGTCCGCCACAACCATCTTGTAAACGAGCATGCAGGCGGCAAAGGCCCGAATGCGGCGGCCCCGCATGCGGCCTGTCTGGTCCGCCCTCTTCCTTTCCTCCAGAAAACATCCCGGCCCTGTCCTTTTGCAGAGATGCGGGGATGTGGGTGGCTGTTTCTCCCACTCCCGCTCGTTTATTCGTTAGTTGGTTTGATTGAGGTGCGGCTCGCTGCGTTTCCCTGTCCGCAAATCGGTCCGTCTGTTCAAAAGCTTCCCCCCAAGGGCGCATTCGGCATCGTGGCCGCCTGTGCCGAGGTTCACAGATGCAAGTTCTGGCGGATGGCTGGTTGCATATGCTTGAGGGTTGATTCTCAATTTTACTGCCAAGGAAGAGGCCTGCCTTCAGGCACGGCTTCGATGCGGAGACCGGTTGGCAGGCAGCCGCCAAACATAAACTCAATATCTAGGGCCTGGGATCATAATACTGTGCAGACATCGAACCTAATGGATCACCCATCTGCCTGCCTCCAGCTGCTACTCATACATCCCTGGCCCTCCCCGCGATCCGAGGTCATGCAAGACACTGGGCAAGCGCCCGAGGCACGTGACTTCGCGGTGGTATCGCGTCTGGGAGATGAATGCTGGTAGCGGACGGTGCGCTGAGAATTTTTGCGCTTGGAACCGAGCGAGCGACAGGACGCCGAGCGTAAACTAGCAGAGCATACAGAGAAATGTAGCGGAATTACGGTTTGCCCCAACCTCATCGATCGACGATCTTGGAAAAGGGGAGTGGAATGTAATCTCTTCGAAAATCCTGCCGGAACCCAGCTCAGCTTTTTACGGCGAACTTGGCCAAGTAGGCATCGATCTATCTAGGACCTGTCGATAGGAGGGACACCACGATTTTGGTGATTCCATAGGGGTATCGAGCTGCCTCAGATATCGACGCTGAACGAGCAGCGGACGTCTGGGCACAGATCCGTATGTGGAAGAAGAGAGGAAAAGCATGCAAAGCTCCCGCGGCTGGCGCTGCATTTATATAACGTAGAAAATTTTTGCGAGGATCCAGCGGAGTGCTTAGTCACCCTGTCCAGACCCACTCAATCCGGCAGCGCCTGGGTCAGCCAGGCAGGCATCGCGCATGCGTTTTGCGAACCCTGCAGGCCTTCCAGGCAAATCCACTTCTGGATGCGCGTGGACTGGATCCGAACCCACCATCACCAACGTGCCGCTATCAACCTGCAGGCGTACAGCTCCGATACATCGAATTATCCGTCGCGCAACCCCCGCCCGCCGTCATCATGGACGCCGCAGCGATCGAGGAGGCGAACAAGCTTCGCATCGCCATGGGCATGAAGCCCTTGCCGGTGCCTGGCGCCGCTGCTCCCCAGGCCGCTGAGCCGGCTCCCGACGAGGATCCATCCAGCACTTTCGAAGGCAGGCAGGCGCAGGCTTATGACAACTACAAGAAGTTTCAAGATGCCGAGGCCGCCAAGAGAGAACGCGATGAGCGTGTCGCGGCTATCAAAAAGGCTCGCGAGATGGAACAGCGCAACAGGGTGCTGGACGGCAAGGGGCTGGGCGATGAGGATGAAGGTGGCGATCTCGATGCCAAGGCGTGGCTCAAGAGCCAAAAGAAGCGCCAGAAGAAAATTGAGCAAGCCAGGAGGGCTGAGGAGGAGCGCGAGAAGGCCGCAGCCGCCGCTGCAGCTTCCAAGGCTCACGATGCCAAAGACCTGGCTGGCGTCCGGGTTGGCCACGACATGTCAGCCCTGCTCGAAGACGGGGAACAGGTCTTGACGCTCAAGGACACCACCGTCCTGGAAAATGAGGACGAGGGTGACGAGCTGGAGAACATCGATCTTCGGGCGCGCGAAAAGCTCGCCGAGCAGCTGAATCTGAAAAAGAAGAAGCCGGTATACGACCCCAACAACTTTGAAGATTCGGCCGAGCGCAGCATCTTGGCGCAATACGACGAGGAGATCTCAGGGAAGAAGAAAAAGGCATTTACTTTGGACCTTCAAGGAAGCACAGCTGAGCTGGCAGACATCCTGGCCGAACCCTCCCAGAAGCCCAGAGTTGATGGTGTGAGCCTGGACATACTGGGTAAGGGACCTCCATCTGCTACAAGAGTCTATTCTTCTCAGCTAACCACATGTGTGACAGATGTCCCCGCATCTGACTACCTTGACGTCTCCGAGATTAAGATTAAGAAGCCGAAAAAGAAGAAAAAGACCAAGTCCACCCGCCAGCGAGCCGCGAACGACGATGACGCATTGCTTCCCGCGGATGGATCGGCAGCACCTGACGACAGCAATCAAATGCTGATAGATTCTGAGCCAAGTACATTCACAAAGAAGAGAAAGGTTGTCAATGAGGATGTTGTGGACGATGATGACCTCCAGGCATCTCTGGCAGCACAGAGGCGCGACGCTCTCAAAAAGAGAAAGCGCATGCGTCCAGAGGATATTGCACGGCAAATGAAAGAGGAGGCGGACGCACCCGAGGCGGCAACTGGGGGTGCTCCTGGAGGTTTGGTGATTGACGAAATAAGTGAATTCGTGGGCGCGCTGAAAAGGACGAGTCAAGTTGAGGAGCGCAAGACCCGCCAACAGGCGGCGTTGCCGCAATCTACGACGGCGATGGAGGAGTCCTCAGACGACGAGGACGTGGAGATGGAAAATACACGGCAAGATTCAGAGGCGCCAGTACCAGACGCGCTCGAGGGTCTGGATACCACGGGCGTCGACAAGGAGAAGACTGTGGCCGAGGGTATGGGGGCCACTCTACAGATCCTTCGAGAGCGTGGTCTGCTCAAGGAGTCCGGGGCTGGAGAACTCAACGATCGCTTCCGTGACCACCAGCAGTTCCTCAGGGAAAAGAACCGTCGACTAGCCAAGATCGAGGAGGACGCGAAGCGGCAGCGTGAGCGTGACCGTGCTAGCGGGCTGCTGGATCGCATGACGACGCGAGACCGGGAGGAGTATGCGCGGAAGCAGAACATGAACCGAGACCTGCAGACGTCCAAGGTGCTGGCTGAGATGTTCAACCGCGAGTACACTCCCAACTTCGACATCAAGTACACGGACGAGCATGGTCGGAGGCTGGACCAGAAGGACGCTTTCAAGCACCTGAGCCACCAGTTCCACGGCAAGGGCAGTGGCAAGGGCAAAACGGACAAGCTGCTCAAGAAGATCGACGCCGAGAAGCGTCGCGAGGCGCAGAGCATGCTCGACGACAGCCAGAATGCCGGCATGGGCTCGGCCCAGCCAAAACAGCGCAAGGATGCCGGAGTTCGGCTTGCTTAATTTTTCTATGCCCTTCCAACGGGACGCGGAGCCTGGGCATCAGCACTTTCAGTTCCATGGCTATATATGAGTGGAGGTTACTAGCGGCCTTATTGGATGAAAATACAAAGGTGCATTCTACCATTACCCACTGCAAGTGTTTAATCTCTTTTGGTGCCTTACTGATGCTGACCCTGAGAGCTGAAGCCTGGCACCACGCGTCCGGGAAGGGTCTTGCATTGAACAGGAGACGCGGCGGTAAGTCCACAAGTCGGTGCTATTTGCCAAGATCCGAAATGTGCTCCGTTGCGCTCTTTGCAAATGTAGGTTCTTGACCTGCCCTCAAGGTGACCCTCTGTTCCTTCGGGCCGATGATCAAACGCTGGGCTGGACGAGTTTGCGTTGACCAAGGGGTCAAGTGACACCTTCCAGCGGCAAGACAAGTACGGTGATACCAGTTCCGGGAGTTCAAGGAAACAACGACCAGATAAGGTACAAGCCGTACCTTGTCCATTGCTCAAAGCGCAGGCAGGCCTGTATGCTATGGGCGACGTAGAACAGAGGCGCGGGCTGTTGGCCACCAGTGTGCTATCCGGGTGGCCGTGTGGAGCAGACCTGCCATCTACTGCTTTGGCAAGCTCATAAGTAGTCGAGAATCCTGGGTAGTGCCCGGGCAGCTAGACCTAGAAAGAGACTCTGCATGCCGTGGAAATCATATCTACAGATCCATTCGCTCATCTTTGCGATATTTGAACCGCCTCTGCCAAAGCCTTCCTGCACTCCCGCAGTCTCTCCACCCTGTCCCCTGGAGCTGGCACGCCCTGGGGCTAGCGAACTGATTAACAGGCAGCGGGGACAGGGTGGCGGTGCTGGCGCGCCTTCCTAATGCGGTAAGAAGGACGCCAAGGCGCGGGATGACATCACCCAGCTGGGGCTTCAGCCTTTGGTGCTATGAGAAAAGATAATACCGTCATCGAGGGCCCGACAGACGCCGGTGGCTGCTGAGTGCCAACCCGAACTTGGCTAGCAGCCTGCGCTGGAAGGCAGGACTGGAGCAGGTTTGGGCTGCTTTTCGCATGTGTCTCGCATCATGTTCCTTTCGTTTGCGCGGCCTCCTGGCATTGCAAGAGATCAGGCCTGTATTTTAAAGCCCGGCATGGCCCCACGCCGCGGCTTGTCGACGGTCTCTGCCACCTTGTTCCCTCCACACTCCCGTCACCAAGCTTTCTTGTCCTCCCCATAATTGCTGGGGGATGCGCATGTACCCAGGGTCCAGGTTCAGGGCACCTCTAGATACACCGTTTCCACTCTCCTCCCGCATCCTAGGCCTACTCCCTGCTGCCTGTCCACGCTCCATGTGTTGTGTCTGTCTGTCTTTGATCGATCAGAGAGGCTGGACGGCCACTCATCATACCTGGGATAGCATATCCTTCTCCCTCAGCTTGGCGGCTGGCCCCTCCTCCCTGAGCAGAGTGGCTGCCTGACCAGGCCACACCTAACATGGCCGACCTTCATGAGACAGTTATACCCTCGGGGCAGCACTATTCTGGTGCCCACAGGGTGCCCAACATCAAGCAGTTCATGGAGGGCCTTGACCAGCAAAAGAAGGAGCGAGATGCCCAGATCAACGCCCATGGCGGCGATGCGCAGAACGCTTCTACAAACGCCGCACCAGGCGGCGAGGCGACTGCACATTCCATGACTCCAGGCAGGAACATTGGCAAGAATCGCCGGACGGTCCGAGATCCCGTCACGGGCAACGATGTCGAGATCGCCGACATCGATTCGTCCCTGATGAAGAAGGCCAAGGATCCAAGTCTCTCGGTTCCAAACGCCAACCTGGGCAAAAGCACACCCGTCAAGACCGACGCGAGCCAATCGGGCGAAGAATACCGACGCAACCAAGATATCACGGCCCCGCCAGATCCCGTCGCCAATGGCAGCACGAGTGATGTGCCCATCCACGGCGAGAAGACCAACGTGCTGTTCCACCCCACTCCCTCGGTCAGCTTCGAACCCATGTACGACGCCATCGAGGCCCGGGCCAACCTGCTCTGCGTCGGCATCTTCTTCTCCATAGTCTTTATGGGCCGCTTTTTCGGCGCCAGCTTGTGGGGGCTGATACCCCTGGGCTGCGGCATCGCCTCGGGCGTCTTCCTCTGGGCCAAGGATTTGGTGCGGCGGGGCCGTGACCTCGAGTGGTCCAGCGAGCAGAAGCGTGGCGAGTCGGCCGTCGTCAACCTGATCCCAGAGTCGGTCGAGTGGCTCAACACGGCCGTCGGTCTGATTTGGGGCCTGATCAACCCGGAGATGTTTGCCGCCGTCGCCGACACTCTGGAGGACGTCATGCAAGCCAGTGTTCCTGGCGTCATTGAGCATGTCAAAGTCAACGACATCAGCCAGGGCACGAACCCCTTGCGCATCCTCAGCTTGAGGGCTCTGCCGGACAGCCACGTCCAGGACCTCAAGGATGAGATTAGGAAGCAAGATGAGCAGACAAAGGACCCCCAGGAGCTCGCGGCCGATGATGAGGGAGGCGAATTTTACAACCTCGAAGCCACCGTTGCCTACCACGCCCTGCCGTCTAGCGGAGATGTTTCGTCCAAGGCTAGGAACATGGGCATGCAGCTCGTCTTCTATCTCGGTGTCAAGGGCCTGTTTGGCGTCCCCTTCCCCATCTGGGTCGAGCTCAACGGCTTGGTCGCCACCGTCAGGCTTCGGGTCTCGCTGGCCCCCAACCCGCCCTTCATCAAGACGCTCAGCTTCACCCTCATGGGTCTCCCCAAGGTCGAGGCGAGCTGCGTCCCGCTCGTGGAGAAGGGGGCCAACATCCTCAACCTACCCGTAATCAGCAACTTCGTCAACTGGGCCATCGCCACGGCCGCAAACATGTACGTGGCGCCCAAGTCCATGACGCTCGACATTGGAAAGATGCTCCAGGGCGACAACATCAAGAAGGAGACGGAGGCACTCGGCGTGCTCTTCATCCGCATCCACAAGGCCGTAGGCCTGAGCAAACAAGACCGACGCGGCAGCCAGGGCGGCGGCTCAGATCCGTACATCTGCGTGGCTTTTTCCAAGTTTGGCAAGCCCCAGTACTGCACCCGTGTTATCCAGGACAACCTTAACCCAGTCTTCTCCGAGTGCGCCGCTCTTTTGGTGACGCCAGACGTGATCAAGGCAGACGAGCAGCTATCACTGGAGCTTTGGGACAGCGATCGTGGAAGCGCCGACGATGTGGTCGTAAGTCGATACATTTGTCTTGATATGTTCTTCCCTGCAAAAGAGCCCATCGCCGTATTTCGATTCATACACAGAGTACTGATACCAAAGAACAATAGGGCAAAGTCGAGCTCAGCATTCAAAAGCTGATCCAGCACCCCGGCAAGATGTTCCCTCAAATCTCCAAGCTGCGCGGCGTCAAGGCCGAGAGCACCATGCCCGGCGAGCTGCACTGGGAAGTTGGCTTCTTTGGCAGGACGCAGTTCCGCCGAGCATTGATGACGGACGGCAAGGACCCCAACCTTCCCAAGGAGCTGCGCGACAAGGCGGAACTCCAGGATGACAAGGGAGTCCTCGAGACTTCGGAAGAGGAGGCGGTCGTCGTCACTCCTCCGGACCCGCTGTGGCCCAGTGGCATCGTCAGCGTGGTGGTGCACCAGATTGTCAACCTGGAGCTCGAGAACGTCAAGGGGTCCAACGGCAAGCGCAAGGGCCGCGAGTTTGAGCCGGCCCGTCCCGAGGCCGGCGAGCTCAAGGAGGAGCAGAGCAAGAAGCTCCCCAGCTCTTACTGCACCATTCTCATCAACGACGAGCTTGCGTACAAAACACGTACAAAGGTGGTCTCGTCCAAGCCCATTTTCGAGGCCGGCACGGAGCGATTTATCCGTGACTGGCGGTCCGCAATCGTGACAGTGACGGTTCGCGATTCGCGCAACCGCCAGCACGACCCCATCATCGGCGTCGTGCCCCTGAGGCTGTCGGACGTGCTCCTGACTAGTTCGCAGTCGACGCGCTGGTACCCCCTGGATGGCGGTATCGGGTTTGGCCGCATCCGCATCAGCCTCCTGTTCCGGTCCGTGGAGCTGAAGCTTCCGCCATCAATGGTGAGCTTTGGCGAGATCGGCACGTTTGAGTTCCTCTCGGACGAAATCATGACGGCGAACTATGCTTCTTCTTCTTCTTCCAAGGCCAAGATCCACCTGCGCACTGGTGGCAGCTCCGCAAGCATCAAGAGCGACAAGTGCACCCTTTCGGAGGACGGCAGCTCCCTGCGCTGGGACATCAGCGCCACCGAGAACTCACCGGCCAAGGTGCGCCTCCCGGTGCGATACCGGTACCGGAGTCCTGTATTCTTCGAGTTTGTACAGTCTGGAAAACGCAAGACGGACCACTATGCCGTTTTCTGGCTGCAAGATCTTGTCGACAACGAAGAGCGCGATTTCGACATCCCCATCTGGAAGTGCAACAACGGGACGCGCCTCTCGCAGAACTACATCACGGAGGAGAACTACAAGTCAATCCCAGACCTTGACATCCAAGAGATTGGCCGGGTGCGGTTCAGGGGTCGTTTCAAGCCCGGCACCGACCGCGACCACCTGAAGTTTGTTAGTGACAACGATTCTCGGGAGACAATCGAGAGCTGGGAAGCATGCTTTGCCGAGGGCGTCCGTACGGAGGAGGTCCGCGGCGAGGTGCCGCACCTGATCCAGAAGCTTCACGATGCGTCTTTAACACAGGGCCGGGACGTGCTGGCGGCTGCTCCTGAAAGCGAGAAGGAGAAGTGGTTGGCAAAGGACGGTACGGACTGGAGTGGTGCGTTTGGGCAGGACCCGGCGGACCTCATCGGGCACCGCGGGCAGGGTGATGACGAGGACGAGTACAACGACGACTCGTCGGGAACGGGAGATTCAAACGACGTGGACCTGGGCATCACGGATGCAACAACGAATGAGAGCGAAGACGCAGCCCTCACCCCGAGCAGCAGCCCGAGGCAGTCGCGCTTGCGGGAGTCACTGGACAGCAACGCCAGCGCCGACTCGCAACAGTCGAACAAGAGCAGCAGCAAGAACCCAGTCAAGCAGTACAAGGACTACAAGGACCGCAGCCGCGACCTGCACCGCAAGCACCGCGGTCTGATGCAGTGGTGAGTGTCTGATCTGGTATTCTGGGAGATTATGCGGCGGCAGCTGTTTGGTTGCTGACTTGAATGCTTGCGCTCGCTTGATCAGGAGGCCGATGCGCAACGTCCAGTTTGTCAAAAACGAGACGACATTTGCGGCTAGGCGGGTCATGAAGGTTGGAAGCCTGAATGGCCGAAAGCCAGACGTGGAGACTGAGGTGTGATTTCAGGCGCTGAGCATTCCCTTCACGATCCCGACTTCAAGTGCACAAGAAGCTTGCAGGCTTTACTATGAACCTTGAAGAATAATAATCAGCACGGCTGGACAGAGCTCCAGTGCCAAACGAACGATGAGTTATCAACGAGATTGTACGACCTGAGAGATTTCCAAGCAAGCAAGCAAGTGGCGAATGGGTGTAATAAATAAAAAAAGGCATTTTTTTGTTGTAGCTTTAATGAACCATCAGGTTTTAATTGGGAAGAGAATTACCGAAGAAATGATGACATGAAGACAAGTTCAAGGCCATCGGTTCGGTGACAACAGACGGGCGTTGCGGCTTCTGGGCCTGCGCCCGTGAATTGGTTAGTGATGACAAGCATTTCGGTACCCCTTAGGCCTTCTCCACACCAAGCAGTAGCGCACCCCACAGTGACATCCGGGACTGATGAGTGGGAATTTCATGCTTGGCTTGGATTGTTTCCCGTTGTTTCTAGGCCCGACATTTCCTTGTTGCCTTTTGCACCTCGGACGCCAGACTTTGCCCGTGCATTCTTCGTTGCGACATCCTGCCGTCGTCGCTCGCTCAAACCGCACACCGCATCCGCCGCCACATCGCCGCCGCCACATCGCCGCCGCCACCGCAAACATGTCCGGAAAGCTCTACAGCCCCTACAGCCGGCGCAAAACGAGCAACACGCTCGTCGTCGTCTGGTGCAGCGCCTTCTTCACCCTCCTCTTCCTCACATGGTGGATCTCCACCAGGCACAGCGACACGGCCAAGAGGTACGCCGACAAGTTTGCCGCCCGCCCGCCTGCGGACCACCTCCGCGAATAAAGCCGACCGACCGATTGATCTCGGGCGCCGAGGAAGCTGGGCCGCGAGCCGCGCCAATGCGAACGAGAGCACGCAAGGCCCGAGGATGGCCAAGCGCGGGCCCAAGACGATTCTATACCGGACTGCGGAGCTTGATAGCCTTGCCGCAGCGGCGCCGTCGAGGCCGAGACGCCCATTTGGGCCTGCCGAGAGCCCCTTGGAGGAAATATGGGGATGAGTGAAAACACCATGCGATAACAAAGGGGTGCCAATAATCGACTCGGCTGTCCGTCTGGAGGCAACGCTGATTGTCAAAAAGACAAAGAATCCCGGCCAAGGGAGCACAGTCTCCTCTCAAAGGCTAGAAAGTATCTCAATCAACCTATATTAATGTCTTGAACCCTGTCCAGCTCGTTCAGAGCCACCGTTTCTCTTCACCATCAACTAGGCCATCAGAACACAGTCATCAACAGACAAGCAATTCGGACCAGGCGAGACAGAGAGATACCACCCACCATGTACTTCCAAGCCCACTCAGCCGAAACCAGCAGCTCCGAGTGCAGCTATCACATGTGCCTATCCACCCGGCACGGCACCGTCCTGGCCGGCGGCGAGGACGAATCTGTGTTGCTCAACCGCCCGATCGGCGTTTACATGGGCCACTACCGCACCTCGACGATCCGGAGCCTGGGCCGCGCGGTGCGCCGGCGGAGGGCGCGCATGCACGTCGCCGCCCTGGCTGAGCGGACCCGTAGGGCCCTGGAGCTGGAGTGGAGCGCGCAGGGTGTCGAGGTCTGGTGTCGCCACGAGCTCGAGGATGCCATCGCCACGAGGGCGGCTGCTGCTGTCGCGTCCCCGCCTCTCCGGGAAGCCTCAGTCGCTGGCGGCTCAACGGCCCAGGCCCAGAAGTTAGTGGGTTTCGTGCTGCTCTTAAAGAGTCTTTGTTGATATGGGTGCAAATCCAAGACAAGTGTCTCAATACCGGTAAAAGAATAACGGGCTTTGTTCATTTCTGTCATTTCTCTCGTCATGCTCGTTTTGTAAGCTACCTTCCGGCCTCGGGAGTTGGCTTTGGTGTCGTATTGTACAGTGAGTTTGTCTGGGGATTGTGCTGCAGCCCCTTCTGCTCCTCCGTTTGCTGGAGCCCCTATAAGAAAGAAGACCTCCATGGGTTGCTCCAAGGTCCCTTTGAATGTGATCTTTGAGATCCCGTTTAATCAATCCTTGCGCCATGGCTACTAGCCTCATAAACCCAAAAGACCCAGAAAAAAGCCAAGAATGCTGGCTGTTGTTGCAAATTGCCTCCATTTCCCATGCGGTTCAGAACAAAGAAATAAGAAGAAAAAACGTGACTAAACCAGGTGTGCTGATGGTTTTTTTTAATTTTTTTTTTAGGAGCATATGAGATCTGAAGGGATGGGAGTATCTCTCCGTTTGCCAGGCAGCCCCAGCGCGGCCAGATCCTCAGACCCCAACCTGGAGAGCGATGGGTGCTTGCGCGGCAGTGTGGGCGTGATCATGTCCAGATCCATATTGTCGTCGACGGGCCGCAGTCCCCGGAGCTCGCCTGGGTGGTGGTCCAGGTCCGAGGCGACGCTGCTGACGTCTGACATTTCGACGTCGACGTTGTCGGATGCGGACCAGGTGCCCTGGCTCATGAGGTCCTCGGACGACTCGATGCTCGGCGTTATCTGCTCGGGCGGCGGCCGCTCGTTAAGGCCGATGCACCGCGCCGTGTCGATGCTCAGCGTCCTCCGCGGCCTCGGGATCGCCGTCAGCGGCTCCTCCGAGACGGCCCGCGCCGGCGCCGACGACACGGTCGGCGTTGCGGCCGCCGAGATGGCCGCGCTCACCGCGGCCGTCACCACGGCCAGCTTGGCCGCGCCCGCGGCGCTCCGCGACCTCGGCCGCGGGGTCGCGACGAGGACCACGGGCGTCTCCGGCACCGTGGCAGCAGCAGCAGCAGCAGCAGTGGTCGCTGTTGTCGCTGCCGTCGCGGTGGTCGCCAGGGGAGTCCCCGCCGCAGCGGCCTCGGCGGCCCTCGCGGCGGCGATTGCGCCGCCGACCTCGTCCCCGTCGTTCTCGTCCTCGATCCCGATGGTCCAGACCCAGCGGCGCTTCTTCTCCTTGCGCTTGCCCGCCGCCCCGCCGCCGCTCCGTTTCCGGATGCCGCTGCTGCTGGGCGAAGAGAGGGGCGACGACGCCACCAGCGTCGCCATGCGCCGGCGCATTTCTTCAAACGGCCCGGGAGTCTGCCCACCGTCGCGTGTTTCGTCTCCCGTGTACGCCATGGCTAGGTCTAGCACCGCGGGAACCTCTGGGGATTTTGTGGCGGCGGCGGCAGCGGTAGCGGCAGCGGTGTCGGCCGGCGTCGTCGGGGTCGTCGAGGCTTGGGCCGGAGTGGAGGGCGAGGCCGAGTAAGGGGAGTTGGCGGCCTCCTCGCAGAGCAGGTCGATGTGCGACTTGGTGTATTTGTTGGTCGTGATGGTCTGCTCCAGCGGGCTGTCGTACTCGACGCGGCGCGCCGCCTTCTCGCGCAGCCGCTGCGACTGCCGCCTCGGGGACACGGGCGACGACCGGGTGCGTATCTGAGGCAGCGGCGAGTTACGCAGGATGCTGTGCAGCGAGCGCGGGTGGGTATAGGGGGCGCTGGCCCTGCCGGGAGCCGTCAGGCGTCGCCTCGGCGTCCGTGGCGACATCAACGTCGGGGCGCTGGGGGCGGCCGCTGCTGTGCTGGACGCGGTCGTGTCCTCGGACGAGAAGCTGAAGTGCCTGTTCTCAATGGCCGTCTCTACCGGCCCCGCGGACAGCGGCGGGGTGGCGGTCATGGTGCTGGGGAACTTGATCTCGTTGTAGACGGCCGGCGACCTGGGCTGGGCGGTCAGGGGCGTCTCGGGGAACATGCTTGAAGGGGCGCCGCCTTGCGGGGTCTGCATCTGCGGGCCCGTTGTCTGAAGCTTGAGGACGGGGAACTTGGCTGAGCATGTCCGGATGGCCGTGAGCGGCTCCGAGACTGTCGGAGTGGCGCACGACTTGCCGATGGCGGTCACGTAGACGTTGGAGAGAGTGTTGAAGGAGGTTGGTGAGGTCGGGTTCACGGCGGCGGCCAGCGTCCGCGAGGTGCGCCCGCTGGGACCGTTAGATATGGCCTTGATCTGGAGAGACAGCCTCGGCCGCTTGGGCGGGCTGTCGGGGCAGGACGCCATTGCGGCGGTTGGGCCCGTCCCGTCTCTCGATTCGCCCTTCCGCGGCGGAAAGACAAGGGGAAATGAGACAAGAGCCGGAGCGGTTGACGTGACACGGCGCGAACCCCTATGTCGGTCTCGTTCAAAGGATGTCCGGCACGATGCAGGGCAGAAACAGACTGCGCTTCCTGTAGCGAGCAGGATTAATAAGAAGAAACAGGGGCGCTTGGGTGAGGAAAAAGAGACGTGAGATTAGATGAGGAGGAAAGGCAGGTTGGACGAGTTCACGTGAACCCCCCAAGGACGCAGCGCAGCGCACCAAGCCCGACCCGTCGTGCCACAACAAGACCAAGGGGCACAAGAACAGAACGGAAGGGATAGAAACCGGACGATGGGTTTACTTTGGGGGCGACATTGGCGGGCGGGGGGGCACAGCACAGCAAGCGAGGCGGGGGGGATGGGTGTGACGGCGTCTATATACAGATCAAAAGGGAAGAGGTCGCTCCAAAGATGGAAGCGGCACAAGCGCAGGCGCCCGACATTGGGGCAGCGGGTTCGCTACTGGCTGGCGCTCAAGGGGGTCGTGTAGACGCGGGTGCTCTGAGCTGCAGGAGCACTAGGCGAGTCCGGCCTAGCATGGGGACGAGCACATGGCGGGCTTCGTCCCAATGGGCTGGTCGCGCACGCAGGAGCAGGTGGGTTCGTCAGGGCCCAGGGCCCGGCGCTTATGTTAGCCGTCTATTTGCTGCCCTCCCCTCTGGATGCCCTGTGGTTGTGGGCCCGCAGCTGCATGGGTCACAGGGCTGGCCCAATCAGGGGCGACATCACACGGCGCCGAGCGCTACGCCCGAGAAGAGGCCAGCCATCCTGCACCTGCCAGCGGAGGGCACGTACGGAGCAGGAGCGGCTGCTTGATTTCTGCCTCGGCCGGCGCATGGCGCCTATTGGGCGTGCATCCGCGGCTGCGCTGACCGACTGTCGCGAGCCCGGCCGAGTGGTGAGATGCGGCGGTGGGGGAGGGAGAGGAGCGCGGGCGTCTGGAGCGTACCGGCCATGCAGAGAGGCCGAGGCCGGGCGATAGATGCCGACCGAGGACATCGGTGAATGTCTCGACATATATCTGGCGTCCTGCGCATGCATGCATTGCTACCTTGGCCTCTTAGCCTCAGGAGGGGGGAGGGGAACATCCGGGCGAATCCTTGGGAATATAATCGCCGTCCCCAACCCCGCCCCCCGGCCAGCCATGGCGTCTGCTTCGTCTGGTGTCTGCACCACCCGAAACGACTCGATCAAGATGCGCTGCCAAAAGACAGTTGCGCTCCTGCTAGGCAGCCTGTGCGCTGGCACGGTGGCGACGACCGTGGTCCCGCCCAGCCCGTGGGACTATCCGTATCCATGGCCGGTCCAGTCCCATAATATGACGTCGCAAAGACTGCAACTATCAATGGGCTACATGGACATCGCCCCCGTGGCCGACCCCGCGGCCTCTTCGGCCAACGGCAGCACTGTCGTCCTCCTGCACGGCAAAAACTTTTGCGGCGCCACCTGGGAGGAGACGGCCCGGGTCCTTTCGTCGCGCGGCCACCGCGTCATAGTGCCGGACCAGATCGGCTTCTGCAAGTCCTCCAAGCCGCCGGCGTACCAGTTCTCGTTGCAGCAGCTGGCCTTCAACACGCGCTCGCTCCTGGCGTCCCTCGGCATCGACCGGTCCGTCATGCTGGGCCACTCCATGGGCGGCATGCTCGCTGCGCGCTACGCCCTGATGTTCCCCAACGCTACCGAGCGCCTGGTCCTGACCAACCCGCTCGGCCTCGAGGACTGGATGGGCCTGGGGGTGCCATATCGGTCCATTGACGAGCTGTACCAGGGCGAACTGGCGACGACGTACGACTCGATCAGGGCATACCAGCAGGCAACCTACTACGTAAACACGTGGAAGCCCGAGTACGACGTCTGGGTCCGGATGCTCGTGTCGCTGTACGAGATGCCGGGGGCCGAGGGCGAGACGTTCGCTTTCAACATGGCGCAAGTCACCGAGATGGTCTTGACGAGCCCGGTCGTGTACGAGTTCGGCATGATCAAGGTGCCGACACTGCTGCTGATTGGGGCGCGCGACACTACTGCCATAGGCAAGCAGTGGAGTAGCCCGGATGTCGCCGCTGTGCTGGGAAAGTACGAAAGGCTGGGGCGCGAGGCCAGAGACAGAATCCCCTCGGCCCAGCTGGTCGAGTTCCCAGATCTGGGCCACAGCCCGCAGGTGCAGGACTCCAAAGCGTATCACGCAGCGTTGTTGAGCTACCTAAGTAGCTGAGGCGCAGCTGAGGAAGGGCAGGAACAGAATGTCCACAGCTGGGCAGCCGAAAAAAAAAATGTGGGAGGGTGCATGGGATAGAGGTTGCTGTGTAAAAAAAACGGAGACAGAAGCCCATTCATGCTCGGGGGCAATGAGAATCAGACAGCCACTGCAGGATTTCAAGACTTGCTTGGTAGTGGGCACGCGAGTGAGTGTGTGCTGCAGTGGCCCCAGCGGGTCTCCACAGCACGCCACTCGCTCAGTCGCCGTGGATACACACTCGGGTCGGCGCTGATTGATGAGTGGCATCGTGCAGCTCCATGGCCATTTTGGCGGCGGAAGCCATGTCTGTCCCGGGCCCCGCGAGGACAATACTCCACTTCGTAAGCTCCTCTCGACGTGAATTGCTTGAACAATATGAGTCGAACGCCTTGCTAAGTGCCGACAAATGCATAATGACCAAAGGACTACGATTGCTTTTATGCCCAGGTCGTGGAAAATGACCAGCCCGCGTTGAAGTCTCGCCCTCTGGGCATCAAGCAGAAGAGCATTCTTGCCACCTGCAACTATGCCGCGCGGGCCCGCGGCGTCAAGAAGCTCGGGCTCGTCTCCGAGGCGAGAATCTTGTGCCCCGATCTGGTTGTGGTTAATGGAGAGGACTTGACGCCCTTCCGCAACGTCTCGAAGACCCTCTACCGGGCCCTGAGGTCCTGCTTTGCCAGCAACCTCAAAGCCGAGCGCCTCGGCCTGGACGAGGTCTTTCTCGATGTTACCGACATCGTGGCCTACAACCTGCAGCTGCTCAACCCCAACGACCTCGCTCACTCCTTTTTCTGTCTGTCCGAGACCGACCCGGAGCTCGGTTTCGCGTTCGACGCCACCTCGCCGGCGGGCTGTGTTATCAAACCCGGCGATGATTCCCTCCAAGATGCCCACACCGCCGTTCCGCCGGCCGGCCAACAGAGACTTTTACTCGCGTCGCACCTGGCCTTTTACTTGCGCCAAAGGATCGAAGAGAAGGGGTACACCTGCGCGTGTGGCATTTCGTTCAACAAGGCTCTGAGCAAGCTGGTTGGGAACCTGAACAAGCCCCGCAACCAGACCACCCTTATGGCCCTCAGCCAAGAGCATGTGAGCGCGTTTCTAGATCCACACCGCCTTCGCAGCTTGCCCGGAATCGGCGGTAGGATGATTAGCGTGCTGGAGAGCCACATCTTGCGTTCCAGTGAAGCCAGCAGTAGGGATGCCGGTGGTGGCAGGGCTGGTGCAGCAGCACCACCACCAACCACAGAAGACAAGCAGGAACCCCTGACAGTTGGTCAGCTAAGAAAATACCCTGGAATGGGCCCTGAGCTGTTGGAGAAGCTGCTCCAGCCACTGGGTATGGAGAAGGGGATAGGAGCCAGGACCTGGGCGCTGCTCCACGGCCGGGATGCGTCCGAGGTCAAGGCGGCGAGCGATATACCGACACAAATTAGCGTCGAGGACACGTACGCCAGCAGCGGCCTAAACACCACTGCGCAGATAAGGCGGGAGCTGCTCAGGATCTCGGCCGCTCTCATCACGCGGATGCGTGTCGACCTGGCCGAGGATGTTGACGACAATGCCGGCAACGATAGCGGCGGCGCCTCCCAGAAATGGATCGCTCTCCCCAAGACGCTGCGCCTGACGGCACGGCCCAGGCACGACGGCACCGCGGCCGGCCGAGAATATACCTACAACCACGGCCGCGCGAGCCGGAGCCGGCCCGTCCCCGGCTTCCTGCTGAGCCTCGCTCATCCCGTGGACCGGCTCGCGCAGCGCCTGACCGACGAGACCCTCATGCCCATGTTCCCCCGCCTGATGAGCCCTCGGCCAGGCGGCGGCGGCTACGACGTTGGGCTCCTGAATGTGTGCGTCGCCAACATGACCATGGCCGCCGGGGACGGCGCGGGTAGCAGCGGTCGAGATATCTCTGACATGTTTAGGCGGCGGGACGAATTCCGGCGCGAGTTCACCATGTATGACGATGTGCCTGACGAGGGGCAGAAACATGAGCCGCCTGCTGCCCTTCCTCCTCCGGTAAATACTGCTGGTTCGCCGTTACTGCTGCCTGAAAAGAGCGAGCATCTGCTGGAGAACGGGGCTCCCCAGGATGAGACGTTTGAACGGAGTGAGGTTGAGGATGAAGAGGACGATGAGATGGACCCGTGGGATGGCGACACACAGCGCTGCTGCACGTGTGGTCATGCTATTCCCACATTTGCCTTGGAAGCACATCAGAGATACCACTTGTTGGAGTGACTGTAACTGTTCCGCAGTTGGTACGTGATTGTTTTCATGTCGTTTTCATGTCGTATTATTATCCGCCCGCAAATGGATTGCGGGTAGAAAGGATGACATGGGCGATGAGCTGGACCAACGGTGGCCCTATTATTTCGATAAGATAAGCCGCGGAGCAATAATGGGTCGCTTGACGGATCGACCTCATAGGTGGTGCGATGCCTCCAAACCTATCACATAGCGTTCTTTTTGGGCCACAAGCCACGTCGACCAAACCGACCAGAGAAACCCTCGAGCGCAAAATATCCAGTGCTCTGGTCATTTCGGCAAGCAGCCCTCCTATCATCAATCCCACAGACGCGACCATCACGGCCAGCCCACCCCTCCACAGACGGCGCGAGTCGCACACACACATACACACACACGAAAAGATGACCGAGGGCGTCAGCACTGGTGCCCTGTCCGCCGAGGACGCAGCGGCCGCCAGGGCAGCGGACCAGGCCAGGATACGCAAGGAGCGCCGCGAGGCCAAGATCAAGGCTGGCGGCAGCGCCAGACTGAACAAGATCACGGGGCTGGGCGGCGGCCTTCAGCGAGGTGCGTTTGGAAACCCCTCCTCCCCTCCTCTACCCCCCACGTCGGCCACCACCACCAGACACAAGCTAACCACTCACTGCAACTACCGCCCTCCCCATCCACCAGACCCAATACCACAGTTCGATGCCCCAGACCAGCCATCCAAGGCCGCCCCGGCAGCAGCCTCCGCCGCCGAGCACGCGGACCCCGCCGAGGTCGACATCTCGGAGCACTACTACGCCCCGCGCGCGACGCAGCGCCGGCCCGCCGACGACCCGTCGCCCCCCGCCCCGACCGACCTGTCCGAGGCCCAGCTGCGCCAGCTGATGCTCGGCCTCGACCCGCGCGCCGGCCCCGGCGCCTCGCCGGCTCCGGGCCCGCCCGGCGGCGGCGGCGACATGGGCGACATGGGCGACGACCCGATGATGAAGATGCTCTCGCAGATGATGGGCGGCGCCAACCCCTTTGGTGCCGCGGGCGGCTTCCCGCCGGGCATGATGGGCGCCGGCGCCGGCCCCAACCCCTTCCTGCAGCAGCAGGCCGCCGCGGCCCCGCCCGTCGACACGTACGCCGTCGTCTGGCGCCTCCTGCACCTGGCCGTCGCGCTGGGGCTGGGACTGTACATCGCCCTCTTCAGCAGCTTCACGGGCACCCGCGAGGCCCGCGACCGCGCCGCCCAGGCCAGCGCCCAGGGCTTCCCGGACCTGGACGGCGACGCCGAGCGCCGCCACCTGTTCTTTTGGGGCTTCGCGACCGCGGAGGCCGTCCTGATCACGTCACGCTTCTTCCTCGACCGCACCAGGGCCCCGCCCACGGGCATCGTCTGGACTGTCGTTGGCTTCCTGCCGGGTCCCTTTAGGGGCTACGCCGAGTCTGTCCTGCGCTACGGCCAGATATTCTCCACCGTCAGGTCTGATCTCTTGGTTTGCGTATTTATACTTGGCCTGAGCTCCTGGCTGCAGTCCCTGTAGCTCCAACCCCAGATAGCAAATTTCACTCTAATAATTCGACAATACCTCATTCACAAATGTTTTCGTTCAGATCAAGACTCCGTTGCTCGACCCCATGTCTGACCCTTTGGAACACAGCGAACCCCTCCCAATCACAAGTTTGCAGGATGCACCAGTGGTTAAACGTCGATCATTCACATTTATCTTAACTGGCGGTAGCTAAGCTATTTAGATAATAATAAAAATCAAAGCCACATGCAATCCTGAACCTGGTATGTACTTTTGGTTTGCCTTCCCAAACTAAATTTTTGGCGTCCTTTTTGGTTTTTCCTGTTGTCCCACTCAGCCCCAAAATTGCCTGTGAGTGTGTGAAATGCAACTGTGCCACCCACCCATCATGCCATTAATGGCTCTGTCTTAGGCCGCAATCTCGGCCTTGGCCTTCTTGGCCGGGGGCGCATCGGCTCCGTCGAGCGAGCGACCACGGGACTCCATGGTGGCAAGCGCACTCCTCTCCTCGGCAGTCATGTTGGGCAGCAAGCTTCCCAGCGAGTCGATGGGCTTGCCAGCCACGATGCTGCGGTGGAAAGCATGGATGATGGAGTCGGCATCGTCAACAGCGATTGGCCTGATGTCAGCCAGCAGCTTGATCTTGGCCGTGCACTCCTTGCACTGCTCATCCGTCATATCGATGTTGAGCTGCGATGCTCTGCTCTTGATGGCGTTCCAGCCAGTCAGGCGGCTGGCGAAGTGCACATAGCGCGTGATTCCGAACAGCGACGGATCCTGTCAACGAGTTAGCGATGCGCCGCAAAAGGCCAGCAGCGTATGAAGCGGCCTTTGGGTATTACGAGCTCACATACAATAATCTCGTAGGTCGAAGGGTTGTTGAGGATGGCCTTGGCGTGGATGCCGGCCTTGTGGGTGAAGGCGCAGAATCCGGTGATGTAGTTGTTGAACGGAATGTTGACCTGCACGGCCTCGGCAACAAGCTCCTCAACTTCCTTGAGCTTGTGCAGCTTGTACTTGCTCAGAACATAGTCCTTGGACCCGACAATCATGCGGGCCATGAGACCTGACAGGCATATGGTCAGCTCATCGTGAAAGCAAGCGAAGCAGTTCAGAACACTCACCTCCCAGGGGCGTAATGCCATTGCGCTCGCCAATGCCCAGAACAGACGTGTCAATCTAGCAGTTGTTAGCAAACGCCTTCAAGAAAGACCTTAAGGCCAACTCACGTGGGTGGCGCCCGCCTCGAGGGCACAGAAGGCGTTCGAGATTGCACAGCCGGTGTCGTTGTGGAAATGGGTCTCGATATCACTAGAAAGACGTCAGAGCTCTGTGATTGGTGCAGCAAGAAGCACAGACTGGACGTGGAAATGCAGCCTACCATGAGACGACTCCCCTCAGGGTCTTGACCAGATCATACACTAAAGATGGGTTAGCTTCCGCGCTTCAGGAACGTGCGCGAGGGGGGTAGGCAGCGCATGGGAGAGCTTACCCTGGCGCGGGGAAGCGCATCCAACGGTATCAGCAATGCCGACCCGGTTGACACCGATCTTGTCAACAGTAGAATAAATGCTGAGAAGGTCGACGAGGTTGCTGCGGAACGAGTCCTCGGATGAGACTATGGCATCGCTTTGTTAGATCCCGCCTACCACTACTATTCCAGATTATATCTTGTGTTACTCACACCTGACCTCAATGCCCTTGCTCTTGACAAAGTTGATGACCTCAATGGCGGTGTTGGTGATGTAGGTCATATCCTTGCCGTGTGAGTGCTGGGCGCAAAAGTGAGGTTAGTCAAAGGTGCTTTTCACAAAGCGCGGCTTCGAAAACATACCTCCATGAGGAACGACGAAGTGCCAATGACGATGTCGACGCCATCAACTATAACCATCAGGTTAGCTTCTTGTCAATTTCCCGAGTAGCCCCGCACAGAACCGCATACCTCCGGTCTCGACAGCAATACGGGCATCGTCCATGTGACACCTGATGTGAGTCAGAATCTTGGCCTTGAGGCCGAGCTTGCAGATGGCCTCGCAGTCAGCGCGGGACTGCTCCGAGGCCGCCGGGCTGGTAAGCTCGATGTAGTCGACACCGAAGTCGTCGAGAGCCTTGGCAATCTCAATCTTCTTGGCCTGTGTTGATAAAAAAAGAATAAATCAGTTAGACGGGCGTTGTCGCTGTGCGTCATACTGGCGCTATGGAATACCCCTGGTATCGGGGATGCTTGAGAAACTGACAGTGTCAAAGAAGGCGTTGGCGAACTGCTCGCCCTCGCGGAGGGTGCTCTCGATGATCTTAAAGTTGTTCACATTGGACAGGAAGTCGCCGACGGGCGCGTAGGGATTCCGCTGCTGGAAACGGTTGTGCGTGACAGCGGTCATGCCGGCGTGAGAGCCTGTCATCGTTGCAACAGTGTGGTTAGCAGGTGCCGGACCGTCATCGGAGTTGGAGACTGGCTCTCCAGAGGCGTCCAGTCTGCTTGGTCTGGGTAGTTGACGAACCATTGGAACCGTTGGTGCCATTGGAGCTTCCATTGGCATGGCCGTTGGACTGGTCAGGCTCGCAGGAGGGACACATTTTCAAGGCGGAGAGTAGTCGAGGAGATGAGGCAGGCAGCGCGGTGCTCTGGGCGGCGTTGAGGGTAGCAGGAGCACGAGAGCGTCCGGTCCAGTAGTGTCAATGGGAATGGTTAGGAGTCAATGGAAGTAAGAGATGTTCAAAGAGCGGCCAGGAGTAATTGACCAGTGTTCACAAGGGTTTGGGGAGCAGGTGAAGAAGAACAGTTCAAAAGATGGCCGACGCCTCAGCTTCCATTCGAGTCATACAAACAAATGCTCGAGGATCCAGGAAGAGTGGGGACACTTGCGCATGGTTTAGTCTTCAGGAATTTTTTTTCCCTCTCCTTCACGCGCCGTAATCGGCGGTGGTGGAGGTTGTGCGGGGCAGTGCGTCAATACCACTGCTGCATACGTGGCAAAGAGGGTCTCCCGAGCTCTTCCATATGAAAACACCCAAGATATTTCCAGCCATTGCTAAGCGGACGGGTTCGTTTAACGTGGTATCCAGGGAAGTCCCCTCGGATTCTCGGGTTGGTTACATGAAGGTCCGTGAGCGTACATCTCTTGTTGCGAGAGCAGAACCACAAGGTCGAGTCGTCGATCAGGCCACCATTCGAGACCGAACGCAAGGGGCATTGACGTGCCACTCAGTCAATGTGGAAATTGACAGGAGCAAAGACTGGGATTTGCAACTTGCTTGAAGCGCCCCAGCACGTCTGGGTACCTGGCAGTCGGTGAGAAAAGCAGAGCGATTACCACCTGTACGGAAGGGCTACGTAACCGGCCCGCCAAGGATATTCAAACTATCCACCCTGCAGGGCTCAATGCACATCTTCGCGGGGCAGCCAATAGAAACACATGATGCGTGTGGGGGCCGGCAGGCTCAATCCGGGGATGGCAAAATCACACGTCGGCTCAATACGCATTTCAACGTCGCTGGAAGAGTGCAATCGGCCGCTTTCTTGCTAGGACCGGGGCGGGCGGAATTATATAGGTTGCCATCAAATGTTGAATCTTCCATGTTATCGGTAAAGGTAGTCGCGTTGACAGTCACCTCGTCAGCCGCTACCTCTACCTCTATCTCCGTCTCCTGGCCTCCCTCTTCTTGGCTTGCGCTCGCTGGCGGCGCTTTTGCTGCTTCTCTTGGCGCCTGGCGATCGCCGTGTCTGGTTGATACCTATGGTTCATCTCTCTCCATCTCATGTTGGAGTCCGCCAATGCCCACCTTAACGGTGGCGGCGGCGGCGGCGGCTGACACCATCGCTTCTATTCCCGGCGCTGCTCTTGGAGTGCAGCGCAAACGATAGCTGACACCACCGCCGCCACTTTCTGCTCAAGCTTCTGTTTCCGACAGCCAGTGCGGATGGCGTCAGCTACCATCAATGCAACCGTCAATTCGGCTCCAGTTTGGACCTGAACCCGACGAGATGTGGCACCGCTTGCAACTCCGGTTTATCCTTCAAGGCGGCTTGGACCATGGCAGCGATAGTTAATTCGGCTCTTGATTCGGCTCGTTCTCAGGGGACGGAGGTGAGGGC
>PYSQ01000427.1:10684-27887 GCA_003049435.1 Nakataea oryzae | reverse complement strand
GGGCGGAGGGGCGGCAGCACCACCGGTAGCGGCAGGCGGGGCGCCACCGACGGTCTGGGTGACAGTGACGGTCTTCTGCTCGTTGATCTTGGTGGTCGCGACACCACCGCCGCCGTTGACCCAGATGATGAGGACATCGGCCTTGGTGACACCCTCGACCAGACCGGCACCGGACATGCCCAGCTGGAGCAGCTTGGCGACACCATCGGGAACCGAGGCCATGGGGACCATCTCGGACCGGGGCTTCACGGCGACATCGCGGGCCTTGACGGGGTAGACGTTGTGGGCGGCCTTGGCCAGGGCCTGGGACGCGAAGCCCAGGGTGAGTGCTGACGAGAACTTCATGTTGGCTGTAGGGTGTTTTTTCTTTTTCTTGTTTCTTTTCTGTGCGAGATTATGAAGTCGACGATCGAGCCGATTTCGTGAGTGACCTGCCTCCTTTTTCGTTTTTTGTTGATGCTTCTTCCAAAACTGTAAACAGCAAAGGGTCGGGATGACTGTGGGTAGGCGGTGGGAACCGTATCTGGATGGCGAGTGCCTGCTCGTAAAGAATTGAAATTATAAAAGAAAGACGGCGAGAAGGAGACCAAACCGAATGAGTGTCCGGGTAGTAACAACAACTACAGCTTGAAAGAAGATGGGGAGGGAAGGGGAAAAGAGGGCGGACGGAAAACAGTCGGCCGGGGAGGGCAGTCACTTAAATCAAGCGTGCATGAAGATCCCAAAACCCGCTGCCTTCTCCATCCGAGCAGGGGGGGTGGGGGAAAGGGTCAGGATGGGAAACGGAAAGAGGACGGCTTGTCAGCCCCCACCCACTGCCGGGTCGGGGTCGCCTATCCCGTGGGTGGCAAGGGGGTGTTCCTCAAATTGGGCCGCCTCTCTGCCCGTCTGCCTCTTTCTCTCTCTGGCCCTTTTGCGCGCCGACCAGGGCCTGGCAGCCTGGGCGCTGAATATTTCGAAACGGGGAGCGGCCCCAGTTCGGGCTGGGCAAGGTTCCGCGCGGTGGGTGGGAACGCCCGCCCAGGCACAGGCACGGGGCGGGCTGGGGACAGGGAACATCTGTGTGTGTGTGTGTGAGTACGCGTGCGTGCAGGTGCCATCCATCCATTCGTCCCAAGCTAGCCGCCTCCGGCTGTGCTGGGGAAGGGCTTCCTCGCCCGGCGCGGGCAGCGTCCGAGATTCCAGTGAGACGGAGTGGGTGGGCTTTGGGGCGGAGGCCACCAGGAGCTGTGGGAACCCTCCAGGCACGGTCCATTTGCTTCTTTGCCCCTGCATCCGCCGCCCTGCTACTTGCCCAGGTGAGTACCCAGCAGCACACACCCCCCAGGAGGGGCGCAGGGCCAAGGAGGGCCAGGAAGCCCGGGCAACCGGCGGCGCGTGTGCCTGGCTGGCAGTGAGAGTGACGCGGCAGCGCAGAAGCGGCAGCTCGAGGGGGCGAGAGAGAGAGAGAGGCGTGCCCGCAACCGCAAGCCTGGCCGGCCAGGGTGCAACCCAGCGGCTCTTGTGCGTGCGCGGTTGGGTGGGGCGGCAAGAGCGGGCTCGAGAGGTTAGGGGTTGTGACAGAATCGTCTCGGATTGCTGCTCGTGCGTTTGGCACTGCTCCAGAAGCGGACTAGCGTGACCCCGGTTTTGACGCTCGGGCCGCGCGCGCGACAGCGCTGCCATCGTCGGCGTTGGCCTGACTGACGTTTGCGAGCGCTAGCAAACAACGTGCGTCCCGCTTTTGACTCGCCGCGAATCCCATTCCCGCTGCCTGCCTGGCTGACAGCCAGCCAGCCCAGGCTGCGGTGGTGCAGAGCAGTGCGGCCTCGCACCGGCCTCCAGATCGCATCGCCATCTTCGCTCCGGCGGCGTGTTCGCCTGCCGCTTTGCCACTCCACATCGCCCTGCTCGCTTTGCCTGCGCCGGGAAATTCCCGTTCCATCCAAACTGGGGACCTCAAATTAGAGTTGGAGCACCCCCCTGACGTTTTCAAGGCCAGCCAGTGCCCCTGCCGAGGCGGGGCGCCGTTCCATCTGGGAGAGCCGCAACGGCTCGGGGGCCCTGATTGGCGGCGCCCACCTCGATACCCGACTCCTGCTTTCGCCAGCCTTTCGAATCCTGCCTGCCGAGCTGCCGGCCTGTTGCGACAGAGCGCGCGCCAAAAAATCGGGACGCACAAACAAGCCTCGAGCGCAG
Source organism: Nakataea oryzae (assembly GCA_003049435.1). Classification (NCBI taxonomy): domain Eukaryota; kingdom Fungi; phylum Ascomycota; class Sordariomycetes; order Magnaporthales; family Magnaporthaceae; genus Nakataea; species Nakataea oryzae. The sequence goes on along the minus strand of PYSQ01000427.1, from coordinate 25,709 downwards.
AGAGAGCAAGGCGCGCCCATCCGCGCGTCCTGCCCAGATCCAGGAAGCGATCGGCGCGATTGGCGGACAGGGTAGCAGCCAGCCGGCAGGACAGGCACACGATACTTAGCAGCGACAGGACAGGGCTTGTTCCTGTCACCCTCGTCCCAGACTGACGTTGGCTGGCTTGCGTAGTGCACGACGCAAACTATTTGGCAGCCCGCAACAGGCTGGCGCGTGCCACTTTTTCGTATAAGCGGTGTCCAGAGTACGCCTGCCGAGGGGGGGGGGGGCACGGTTCAGTGAGGGGCAGCGCCCAGTCCAGACACCAAGGCCGGCCCCTGACAAACGCGTCTACGCGATATGCAGGCCTGACTAAAGAAAACGGCCGCTAACCGTGTTTATTAAGATTGCATCGTGGCGTGAATGCTCGCTTACGCAGGCGTATGGATAAGGACAGAGATCGGACTCGCAGAATGTAATCCTTGGTCCAGCCCGCACAGCAGTCAAGGTGCAAGCTGGCTCAAGGGAGGAATGCCAAAGCCGCAATCTCGCCCAAGGATATTGCTGCATGTCCAAGCATGTGACCCGTTCAAGATCCGGCAAAAAAGTCATTGCGTGAGAGCCGCAAACGGCATGTTGCATTTTGGGAAACAAGAGCTGTCGGGTCTGGCGACACGTATATCATTGGACGGTGCCATGATGCATGTTTCTATGCATCAACAAGCCTACTGGCAAATTCTGGGACCTCGATACCCGAGACGTCTACGCTGGGTCCAGCAACACCGACAAACAATGGGGAAAGCAGAGACCACGCTCAGATGCCACGACATATCCAACACTGCCCAGTCTAATATATAGGATAAAACTTGAACATAAAAAAAAATTAAAAACCTGGCCTTTTCTCAGCCTTCCGGCTCGGTTGCTCGGGTGGTGTCTGCCATGGCGGGCGGCGGGGCCACTGAGATTCCGGATTGATGGAGATGATCAAATTTGACGGCAAAGGAGATCGAGGACGGCGCACCCCTGCCGACATGCGCACAAGGCTTGACTTTTCGCCTTCTTTTCTTGCCTGTTGTGGCTTTACCATTCATCCGAGCCGGACAGAGGCCTCCCCTTCGGATTGACGATCTGATCTTTCGTCTGAACTTGTCGGGCTCACTTGACAGAAGTCTTAAGCCGGGACGCGCCCGGCGGCCAAGGGAAGGGGAACAAGAGAAGCCGGACAGGCGTTGGAAACATGCGGCGTTGCAGAATTGCTCGCTTGGCCGTCGATCACGTAGCAGCCCAGCACTCTCACGGGACCGGGCCACCCTCTCTTCTTTGGCCCACTAACCAACCAAAGACGCCACAGCAGTTGCCATGAACCCTGCAACCAAAGCTTGGCTCACCTCTTGTCTGTTTCTTTATTCTCTTTCCGCTGGACTGTGTTATTTGCCCACGCCCACACTCTTCGAGTTTTGGCAATTAACAATTCCAAGGAAACAGCCAAGAACACTCTTGGAGACCTCACCGTAAAGAAGCGACTTTAGGCCCACAAAAAAAAAAAGCGAAATGCTTCCTTCCTTCCGTAGCGCGAACTCGACCAATCCACACCGTGACTTTCTCCTTGCTACTGTTCCTGCTGAGCCTGAGCCTTCTGCTGGCCCTCATAAAGCCCAGTATAATATCCGGCATAGTACCAAGCCATCAGCAAGGATTTGAGGCCCTCGTCCTGGACTGTCGGTCCCACCAAGGCTCTGCATTAGCGAAAATGTTTTGCCCCCTGACAAGAACAAGGAGTTCCTATCCGTCCGATCGATTTCCGCTCGCCGTCCACGCACACCACCACCAGCCCCCCTGACCGAGGGAATGGGACGAGGTGAGAGACTCAAAGCAGGGACCAAGAGAAGTCTTGCTGGTAGTGATGACGAAAAGCAAGGGGCCAAGCAAACGCCAACACTGATTCCGCTGGCTTTCCGTGAGGAAGGGGCCGGGTGGCGGTGCTGGTGCGGAGAGTAGGGAGATTCTGAGATTGGAGCTTACCAGAACCAATGAGTGCCTCAGGAGGCGGCGCTATCCTAGCATCAGCAACAAGGCCGTTGGTGGCAGCGGCAGAGCCGCCGACGGTTTCCTGCAAGAAATGATATCGTCAACAATCATCTCCTTGCCCAAACGAAGTCACTTCAAGATCTGGTTGGATGCGAATCCAACAGCCCAACAGCCCAGCCGCAAAAAAAAAAAAAAAAAAACGTGGACAGCTGCCCATCACGTCTGCGGCTGACAGTGCCAAGCTTTTCTGATCTGCCGGGATTTTCACGACAGCGTCCGGGGTACATGGCGAAAAAGGAGACCGGGATAATCAAAGGAAAACAAGGAGCGTCTGAGGGGCGAAAGATAAGATGGGGAAAGGGCGCGGAAGAGAAACGGCAAAACAGAGCGATGACGAAGCCCCGATGGCTGTGTTCAGTACTGGCGCGTGCGACGGGTGTACGGGTGTAGGCGGTGTTACCTTGCCGGCAGATGTTTCGCGAGTGCCCGGAGCCGCTGGGGCCCTGTTTGTTTCAGTCTTGGCATCCAGTCTACTTCGGGAGGGGTTTGGGGGGAGTGAGTGGGTGGTTTGGGCGGCGGGTGTGTGTGGCGGCGTGTTTGGGAGCACGCAACGCACCCACCCACCCACACACCCAACCACGCTCATACACCCCTCCCCCGGCGAGGGTTAGAACGGGCATCCTGTTCCAAGTCTAAAAGATGCTTAAATTGCCCAAGTGGGCACCAGAGTGGGAAATGGGCTGACTTTTTTGATTCTGGAACATCGGGTGCCTCGGGCCCTGGGGCGGAAGCGGATGCAGCGGCTGGAGCTCGCTGAGACGGCGGCGACTGTTGCCAGCCCTTGTTGCTGCCGGCGTAGATGCTGTGATATTTCTGTGGTGGAGCCAAGAAGCAAGAGCGCGTCAGGAAAACGACGACAAGGACGGCGAGTGCAACGCAATGAAGACGAAGACAGCTAGCTGGTGAAGATCAGCAGCGAGAAAAGGCTCGGGGTGTTGCGCCTCTCACCTTGTATTCCTCCAGCGCCTGGTTCCAGGAGTCGATGAGGGCCGAATCGTCCCACACGTCGTCGTTGTTCAAATCAATCTCGTCGTCAGCCATGGCGAACAGTAGGGTCGTGCACCCTCTGGCTGCTTCTCGTTAATCCAACGCGAGTTGTCACCTGGAAAAAGATGTTGCTTTACACGTTTCGAGTTGTCATCGACAGGCGTAAGTAGTGCGAAGGAGAAAGGCGTTAGGGGAACACGGCAAGCGAAGACGCAGAGAAGTGTGTCGGGTGGGGCCAATCAATTCGCTGCAGGCGAACTCTCATTCGATGGACGCGAAGGGGGTCGGGTTTGCTGTGCGAACCTGCGGCTCTTTTGCCCGCAATTTTAGCAGCCCATGTGCCTGGATAGGGCACTGGATGCTACAGCAAACCGGCACCAGACGCGACTCACGCCTCCTTCAATCACGGCTCCAACCGACAGTCTATCTCCCGCAGCAGGCTTGTTTCAGTTCCATCCGGTGGCAATCAACAGCTAACTGACGCGTTCGTGGTCGACATGTTCGTCGACCACTCCCACGCGAGAACCGCTGCTTAGTTAAATATAGAAAGAATCCTTCAGACCAAAGGCACCGAGTGCCCGCCGCACCCGCCGCACTCGCCTATCTCGCTCATGGGCGGCTTGGCATTTGACTCGTCCCAGCCTCGACCACACCCATATCGCCGAGACCGATGGTGCTAGAAGGCAGCCCAACGGTGGCGGGGAGAGTTGAGATCAACACCGGCGCCTACACTTTGGCTGCTTACACACCCCGCTGCCTGTCCGATATTCTTAATGAACCCGAAAGTCCTCTTTGCTTCAGCTTCGTGTCCTCGTTATACTGCCTCTCGGCCCAACTGGTTTTATTGCTGGCGTGTTAGTTGCTCGCTCCAAACTCCGCCAAGGCTTCCGCCCTCTTCCCACATTTATTCCCCCATGTCCGGCATACCCTCCCCAGCAAGGTGATCGACGCCCGCAGCCGATGCTGTTCCGCGCAAAAAGCCTTGTCCTGGGTAAACGACCGGTCTCGTCCCGTCTCTCGCAGTTCGCGGCTGGAGTGGCAGTTCTTGATCGACGCATTCGCGACTCTTGTCTCTCCCAGCGAGTCCTGTTGCACATATAGAGCTCATTATCCAGCGTCCAGCTTCTCTGCGGTCCTTTACTTCTGACGCTCGAGGTCGCGCGCGATTCATGTGGATAACAAGACAGTACAGGACAGCTGTCCGATGCTGGGCCGGCGGACAGGGTTTGCTAGCCAAAAATGAAAAGACAGGGAGAAGGTCAGGAACAAGGAACAACGGAGAAGGGAAAAAAAATGGAGGGAATCAGTCAGCAACGGCCTCTGTGGTTGCGGCCGGGAACCGGATTGCAGCAGGTAAGCCAGCCCCGATGCTCGTAGGGTCGCCTCAACGAAAAAAAAAAAAAATGTGGCGGGCCGCGTGCCAAGCGGGGTGTCACCGCATAGAGGGAATGCCGAGCCGATCGGCGACGGTTGCGACCTCGTATGGCAAGTCGAGGCCCTGCTTGGCCCGCGATCGGTGCTCCGTTTTGCGGGGCGGAGTTGCAGAAAATGGTGGACCGGACGGGCGTGGCGGCGCGGCCGAGTGCAGAGAAAGGCTGCTGGTGCTGATCAGATGGCCATGGCCAAAAGGCGGCCCACCCACTCGCACAGGCTGCCGCATCACAGGACCCCGCCCGGCCGAGGCTGGCTGCATGCACAGACAAAAAGCAGGCCGATCCAGACCGCAAGAGTCCCTGGCGTGGGGGGGCCTGCGCGGCGGCTCGGGCGTTGCGAGGTCGCTTCCGCCTCGCCCGCCGCGGCGGTGGGCAGAGGTGGGCAGAGCAGCTTTGCGCTTCCCCGCTCGGCGCGACTGGAGCTCTGGCTCTGGCGCTAGCTCTGGCTTTGCCTCTGGGAAGCTCCCCCGCCGACCTCCCCGCCCCGCTTCCGAGCTTCCGCCACCGCCAGGGAATGCCATGGATGTCTGGGCTTCGCCGCCCGTGGTTCGGCTTTCCCAATCTGGACATTCCTCTCCATCCCGCCCGCTTGGGTTGCACGTAGGAATGCGTCTTTTGCAATTGACCACCCCAAGTGTGCTGTGAACTGAACATCTTCGGAGCGGCCAGCTACCAATCAACTGCCTGGCCATTGCCCGTCGAGTCTCCACGCCAGAGGGCCCTGACATCAGGCTCAGAACAAAACCGCGAGCAGATCCCGAGCTCTCCGCCCACCTCAACCTCTTCCCCTTCTCTCCAGAAGCACACGGCCTTTGCGCTCCTGGTCTCCTTCTTGAATCCCAGCACCAGACAAGTTGTTTTTTTCTTTCTTTCGCAGCAGCTCCCGTTTTGTCTCATTTCAGCGTAGACCTTGCTTTCCCGGTTCCCTTGCGGAATCAGACACCCGCAACAATGAATACCGTCGAGTGAGTTTTGACTTGAGACGTCCGGGGCATGGTTAATAAAAGAGGCCACTGCGCCAAGCCCACCTCTGACATGACACCGAGAACTGACCAACTCGTCTCAATCTGCTCGCTGCTCCTACAGCTCCCACGTCTTTCGAGTGAGTGGATCGCCCGCCGCCCTGGTGATTGTCGCTCTGTTTGCTGACAGCGCCGCCAGGAGCACTACATCGGTGTTGATGTAGGAACCGGCTCAGCCCGGGCGTGCCTCATCGATGACACAGGTGACATTAAGTCGCTCGCCAGCGAGAACATCCAACTCTGGCAGCCCTCGTCAGGTCTAGAGGGATCGCACTATGTACGGACTCTGATATGAGCACGTGTCTGTCTCATTGCTTGCTGGCTACCCTCCATTCTGACAAGCTCAATGGCCCAAATAGGAACAATCCACAACCGACATATGGAAGGCCATCTGCACTTGCGTTAAGCGCGTCGTTGTCGAGACATTGGTTGATGTGTCCACCATCAAAGGCATTGGCTTCGATGCCACGTGCTCCCTGGCTGTCTTCAGCCACGACACTGACGAGCCCGTGCCTGTGACGGGGCCCGACTTTGCCAACGACGGCAATGACCGCAACGTCATCCTCTGGCTGGACCATCGTCCCCTGGCTGAAACCGAGGAGATCAACGCGACCCGCCACAACCTGCTGCGCTACGTCGGCGGCAGGATGAGTGTCGAGATGGAGATCCCAAAGGTTCTCTGGCTGAAGAAGAACATGCCCAAGGACCTCTTCGACCGCTGCAAGTTCTACGATCTCGCCGATGCCCTCACCCACATGGCCACCGGCAGCAACACCAGAAGCTTCTGCAGCACCGTATGCAAGCAGGGCTACGTCCCCGTCGGTGTTGACGGTAGCGTCAAGGGCTGGCAGGAGGACTTTTATCACAAAGTCGGGCTTGGTGACCTTGTCGACGACAACTTCAAGCGCATGGGCGGAGTCAACGGGGTGGTGAGCCTTTTTCATATTTTCTTTCTAATAAACCGGAGAGACGAAGCACATGGGCAGCAAAACCAGAGCTGAAAAGCGTACTAACTCGACCTCTATACGCTCCTAGAACGGAAAGTGGCTCAGTGCCGGCGAGCTGGTTGGCGGACTGAGCGAGAAGGCCGCTGCGGAGCTGGGGCTTCCCGCGGGCGTGGCTGTGGGCAGCGGTGTCATCGACGCCTACGCCGGCTGGATCGGTACCGTCGGCGCTAAGGTCAAGCTGACGCCGGACGAGCTCGACGAGACCGTCCCGCCCAACGATGTGGCCCAGGCCTTCACCCGCCTGGCGGCCGTAGCAGGCACGTCGACGTGCCACCTGGCCATGTCCAAGGACGCCGTTTTTGTCGACGGTGTCTGGGGTCCCTACCGCGACGTCCTCATGCCAGGTTACTGGATGGCCGAGGGTGGCCAGTCCGCGACGGGCGAATTGATGCGGCACATGATCGAGACGCACGCTGCTTGCGCCGAGGCTCAGGGTGCCGCAGCCGCCGTGGGCAAAAACATCTACGACTTCCTCAACGAGCACCTGCGGCAGCTCGCCACCAAGAGCTCGGCGCCGTCTGTCTCGTACGTGGCGCGGCACCACTTCTTCTACGGTGACCTCTGGGGCAACCGGTCGCCGGTCGCGGACCCCAACATGCGGGGCGCCTACGTGGGCATGAGTAGCGATAAGACGCTCGACGGCCTCGCGATGCTGTACTACGCGACCATGGAGTTCATCGCCCTGCAGACGCGGCAGATCGTCGAGGCCATGAACGGCGCCGGCCACACCATCTCGAGCATTTTCATGAGCGGCAGCCAGTGCCAGAACGACGTGCTCATGGACCTGATCGCCACGGCCTGCGACATGCCCGTCCTCGTGCCCCGCTACGTCAACGCCGCCGTCGTGCACGGCGCCGCCATGCTGGGCGCCAAGGCGGCCAGCGCCGGCAAGGAGGGCTTCCCCGACGGCACCACCGAGGACCTTTGGTCTATCATGGACCGCATGAGCAAGCCCGGCCGCCCGGTCAAGCCCAGCACTGATGCGGCCCAGCGGAGGCTTCTGGATGCCAAGTACAAGGTGTTCCTGGAGCAGTGCCGCAGCCAGCAGGAGTACAGGAAGATGGTTGATGAGGCCGTCAAGGGCTGATTGTGGTGATCAGAGGCATCCTGGATGAGGGTAGAGTGACGAGGCTTGGCCGTGAGACGATTGATGACGCTCCAAGGACAATGGAGGACCTGGATGGGCAAAGGTGGGTGAAATAGACGGCGTTATGGGTTGAGTTTCTCGATAGAGGGATCTAATATTGTACCAAAAAACCAAACGAAAAAAGAAAAAAAAAAAGAGACACAGCTCACCGCGATGGTTTCCACGGAATTCCACTTGAACTCCGCAGGTGAAACTCTGCATGTAGTGTTGAACATACGTTGGTCGCCTTGCGCTGGGTGATATGGGCAGCCGCAGCTGATGTGCTCTTCTGAGCTGGAATCGCCTAGGCAGTAGCACTGTGCGCCATATCAAAACAGGCTGTGCTTCTGGTACTGCTAAACTATACTTGCACAGTGCAGCAGTCGTTTCGTACATGGACACGGGTAGAGTGGGCCACCGCTAGTTGATGGATGTTTACTTGCTGGACCCACCCGCACCGACCAGCTCCAGATTTCGCAAGCTCGCCCATCAACTTTTCCATCGCGAAAAGCAACCGACATCGAAACAGAGCATGCGGGCCGCCACTTGAACGAGGCACGGATTCCACGCGTTTTTCGCGCGTCAGATCACCCACAGCTGCTCCCGAAACCCCCTCCCCCCGGCCGATACCGCTCCCCGACCTCGCCGACCTCCCCAGCATGTCTCTGTTTGGCGGCGGCGCCAAACCCGCCCTGGGCGGAAGCCTCTTCGGCGGCGCGTCGACCACCGGCCAGTCCACAACGCCCGCAGGGTCCCTCTTTGGCCAGCCCGCCACCACACAGGCAGGCTCGGCCTTGGGAGGATCGCTGTTCGGCTCCGCCTTTGGCGCCAAACCCGCCGAGCCTGCCCAAGCGCAGCAGTCGCAGCAGCAGGCCCAACCGGCAGCTGCTTCTTCCCTCTTCGGCGGCACTGGAGCTGGGCAGGCACAGCCTCAACAGAACCAGGCAGCCGGTTCGCTTTTCGGCGGTGCGGCTGGGCTTAAGGCGGGGCAGACACAGGCAGCTGGCGGCGGATCCCTCTTCGGTGGTGCTGCAGGACTGAGGGCGGGACAGGCACAGTACATGGCCAACCAGGCCAACGGCAACCTCAATGCCAGCACCAACACCCAGCCGCTTGCCCAGCCCGGCGCCGCCCTTTTCGATTCGATCCTGGCCAAGGCCAAGAAGCAAGCCGACGGCGGCGACGGCATCGGCGACCTCCCCAGCCTCCAGCTGGGCCTGAGCGACCTCCAGCAGCGCCTGCGCAAGATCGCCCCTCGCGGCGCCGCCCCCGACGGAAGGGCGCACTACCTCCTCGCTGGCTCCGGCGTCGACCCGGGTGCCGCCGTCAAGGATCTCGGTGCCTTCGCGGCGCGGGCCGGCGGCAGGGCGGACGGCGGCAGGACCCCCATCGGGGCCGGCGGCGAGGTTGATGTCGACACGTACCTCGCCAACCTGCAGTCCAGGACGACGCTGAGCATGATCGCCGACGGCCTCGAGCGGTCGGTCCGCGACTTTGACAGCTTCCTCGAGGAGAACGTCACCATGGAGTGGGACGAGCAGCGGAAGCGCATATACGAGCACTTTGGAATCAAGCCCAGGGACGACAGCGAGCGGCTCGGTCAGTCGACCGCCGGCGGTGCAGGCAGGGATGCCGGAGCGGGTGGCTTCGGTCGCTCCAAGAGGACGAGGAACGCCGGCCCCGCCGCCCAAGGCACACCGGCTCGTGCTGGCGCCAAGCAGAGCGCGTTCGGTCGGTCTGGCCTGCTGCGGTCCGTCATCGGCAGCCCCAGTCGCATCGGCCCCCACGGCTCGCAATTTGTCGATGTCGAGATGGTCAACCAGGGAGGCTCGCTTGGCGGCTTGGTTCCGATGGACGAGCGGTTCCTGGACGAGAAGCAGAGGCGCTTCATCACCAAGATCCACGCCCTGAACGACAGCCGCATAATGAACCTGTCCTACCCGATCCTACACGAGTTCGCCGAGGTGACATCCCGGTCCGGCGATGTCTATGCTTCGAAGCTGGTCGAGGCATACAACGCCATGGTGGAGGTCGTTGGCGAGAATCCAGACGCAGACCCGGCAACGCCCGGAGCAACGGCCAAGGAGCGCCAGTTTGCGCAGAGTTACATCCACGCGCAGCCCAGGTCGCAGGAGGCGATCGACCTGCGGAGACGGATATTGGCAGGGGCGAACCGCTACCTCGAGAACCAGGCGCTCAACGAGATCGAGAACACAATCGCCAAGGCGCCGCTCGAGGCCAACCTCGGTGGTCGTCCCGACATTGTCAGCAAGATCCGGGCGTACATCAGGGTGCTCGCGGCCAAGAAGAACCTGGTGCCGGACAACGTGGAGCTTCAGCAGGTGCAGGGCGAGTATGTCTGGGCCATCGTCTTCTACCTGCTGCGGACGGGCCACGTCTCGGAGGCGGCGACGTTCGTCAACGACCACCAGAGCCAGTTCCGCAGCATCGACCGAACCTTCTCAGGCTACATCAACAGCTACGCCGCCAGCGAGGATCGGAGGCTCAAGCGGTCGATGCAGGAGCGGTGCGCCAACGAGTACCAGCAGCGGGTGCGCAACGCACCCGAGGGCTCCATCGACCCGTACCGCATGGCCTGCTACAAGATTGTTGGGCGCTGCGAGCTGGCCAACCGCGGGTTCGAAAACCTCAAGACGGGCGTCGAGGACTGGATCTGGCTGCAGTTCAACCTGGCGCGCGAGGGCGACCGCTCGTCCGAGATGGCCAGCGAGTCGTACGGGCTCGCCGAGCTCCAGGCTAGCATCCAGGAGATCGGCAGCAAGCACTTTGCGCCCAAGGGCACGGCCGACGAGGCTAACAGCGGCTCGTTCGCCATGTTCTTCTTCCTCCAGGTGCTCTCGGGCATGTACGAGGCCGCCATCGCGTACCTGTACGCATACTCGCGCACAGATGCCGTGCACTTCGCCATCGCACTCGAGTACTACGGCCTTCTGCGCCCCGCCGACGCCATGTCGACGGCAAACGAGCTCAAGAGCTTCAACACCAGGGGCCTCATGCAGATCAACTTTGCGCCGCTCGTGGGCCTGTACACGCAGGACTTCCGCGCGGCCGACGTGGCCGCCGCGGTCGACTACGTCGTCCTCATCTGCCTCAACATGGACGACCCCAACAACGAAGCGGACCGGCAACAGGCGGCCCTGTGCCACGAGGCGCTGCGGGCGCTGGTCCTGGAGACGCGCGAGTTCAGCAAGCTCATCGGCGACATCCGGCCCGACGGGCGCCGGATCCGCGGCATGATTGAGGAGCGCGGGCGCCTGGTGGCGCTCGAGGACGAGGCCGAGTTCCTGCGCGCCATCTCGCTCGAGGCGGCGCGCGCGGCCGAGGAGTCTGGGCGCACGACTGACGCGGTGCTGCTCAACCACCTGGCCGGCGACTACGACGCCGTCGTCGGGCTCGTCAGCCGCAGCCTGAGCGAGGCCATCGCGCTCGAGTCGGCCTCGGCCGCCGAGTCCGGCGGCTTCGGCCGCGGCGAATTCCAGCCCGTGCGCCTGGCGCCCGTCAAGCCGCGCGTGGCCGGTGCCGAGGCCGAGGCGCAGGTGGGCTCGAGCCTGAGCCTGGCGGCCATTGACGACCCCGTCGAGCTTGCGCGGACGATGCTCACCATGTACGAGCAGGACGCAATGTTCCGCCAGCGGATCCAGGAGGGCAACAGGAACGCGTGCAGCGTCCTGCTGCAGATGAGCGAGATCAAGGATCTAATCAGGGGTCAGAACTGGCCCGAGGCATTGGATGTAAGTCTTCCTTTTCTCCTTCCTTATTATCATATACTATCTTTTCTTTTCTCCGTGAGACGACGAGCTAACATGTCCTTCTGCAGAAAATCCGCAACATCCAGATCCTGCCGCTTGACGCTAGCGGCGAGCCGAGCGTGATCCGGAGCTACGCAAGCGTGTTTGCGGGGCTGTCGCAGCCCGTGGCGGCCAACGTGCCCAACCTGGTCATGTGGACGACGGAATGCTGCACGCGGCAGCGTGAGAGGCTGGCCAATGGCCACTTTACGGGCAACGAGTCGACGGCGCGCGCGCTCTACGACGAGCTCAAGCAGATCACGGTCGACCTGACGACGTACACGAGCCAGCTCCGCTACAGGTTCCCGCCTGCTATTCTTGAGGCGCTAGCCAAGGCTGCTGCTGATTAAAGGTGGTTCGTGGGCATGTCTGCCTGCATGTGTTGATGGATGGACGGGTAGGCTTCGTTTCTTTTTTTGTAGAATCCAGTTGAAGCCTGTGGCATGAATCGTACCAGAGCATAATGTAGCAACTTTACTACCTCGATATATGATGGGTCATTTTGAATGTGTATGTCGTTTGTGATATCATGTGCGTCGCAAATCAATGTTGGCATGGAGTACCAGGCGATATCAACTCCCTGCATATCAAGCTACCACGTGGAAACCCGCGCCCAGGCGGGCTAGGTTTGGTCCCAAAGCTCTGTTCCTGTTTATAGCGGTCCTGCTTCGATTTTATCGACCATCACGGGAGCACCGATAATTTCCTTACCAAGATACAGACGAAGAAAGCCTTTGCCCAACACGGAGGTCTCCGTCAGAAGAGTGTTCTCTACGTGGATATCCAGTGTAGCCCAGCAGGGGTTCACTAGAAGGAACCAGTCACTCTTGTCCCATTTTTGGGTCCCGGTGAGGCTTAGCGACATTGTTAGGTCCGCAGCCACAAAGGCGACATGTGATCTGATAGTCGGAATGCACCCCTTTCTAGCGCTTTCACGATGCTGTCGCTTATTGGCTATTGTTGCGTATGGGATATAAGCTCTATAAACAATGGTACATATACTTTCCGCCGCGACCAGGAAAAAGATTGTCCGCCCTTCCCCACCAGGAAGACAGACGATGGCATTTTTGTGTTTGTCCATTGGCCCTCGAAGGCCTCCTGTGATTCCGATGACGACTCCTCTCTCATCTCGTTTCTGTGTTGCTGCCCACCCAGCACCCCCCTGTCGGTGGCCTGGGCTGCGTTCTTGTACCGAAAGAGGTACTTGGTTAGATCAGCCTGGTTGGCGGGATCTGGGGGGAGCTATAGCGCAGGGAGCAACCCTGCACCGAGACAAATTGAGGCGCGCGTGGCTGGAACACCGCAGGGGCTTTGATTTTTCTATTTTTGCTTTTTCCATTCTACTCTTCTGTAGTTGTTCTACTTTTTCTTGGCCCGCGCCGTCTGGCTCCAGTCCGCCTGTTTCCGGTGGGGCAGAGTGAGGCGAAATGGGACACTGAACCAATGTGCTGCTGCTGCTGCTGCTGCTATGACACCCCGTCGGCAGGGCCGAGGGCAAAAAGAAAAAAAGAAAAGCCCGATAGGAAGCAGGACCGGGTAAATATACAAGACACGGAGGTAGGGTGGTTGGGAAAGGGCCAAGCCCTGTCTGTTGTCGTGGGCGGAAAGAAAGGAAGAAGAAAAAAAACAAAGAGGGGGAAAGGTGGGGAGAAAATATCGGAGCTTGAATGACATCGGACGTCAGAAACTCGGAGGAGTGCCAGGAGGGGGGTCCGGGGGCGTCAGGCATTGCGTTTTGCACCTCATGATCAGAAAAGGGCCATTGTATGCGGCGTGTTAAGATGTACAGCGGGTTGCGGTGTGACAATCTTCTCTGACTCGGCTTGCTTTTTTTTCTTCTTCTTTTTCTCCCTGTCCTGTTGTGACCTGTGTTCGCTGTCGCCGCGCCACCTGCGAGATTGCAGGGCACTGATGCTGGTGGTGATGGGCACAGCCTGCCCATCACCCACTCCGCATCAGGGAAAACAAACTGCCAGCAAAACAAACGGACAAAAAAAAAAGAGCCAAGCCGGAAAATAGGCACACGTCCAAGTCACAGCTTTCGTAAAAAGGAAAAGGCAAAAGCAAAAAACAAACAAACAAAAAGACATGCCGCTGCTGCCGCCGACGACTGGTGGCGAGGCGGGGAGCAGGCGAAGGGCAGGCGTTCAGGCCGGTCTCTGAGGCTAAGATGTAGTCTCGGCCGTGGCTAGCCTCCTCCTCGCGCAGGCTAGTGTCAGGTGCCAGCGCAGAGGTCCCCCTCCCATCCTTTGTCCTGGCCGCCCGCCTCGTTCGTTCGTTCGCGCGTCCTTGAGGGGGGGGCGCGAGGGCGAGGATCTATGCCAGGCCGATGTAGGTGGCTGCAGGAACTTGCCTAGACCGCCCGACAAAGCGCCGTTCGTGCGTGGCGTGGGCGTTTAAACGCTCTGCTTCTTTTTGCTTTTGCTGCCTGTCTAGCCCTGGCTTCCATTGGCTGCCTGCTTCCTTTTTTTCAGCTCGCCTGCCTCGATTTTCCCCTGCTAGGCCTTCTGGATCCAGCTAGATATCGGTCCCGAGAGCAGGTCAAGCGCTCGACTCTTCTTCTTCTTCTTTTTTCTTCTCCCTCCATGCGGGCGCGCGTAAACGAGGTAGTGGGAGGCAGGGCAAGGGTAGGTGGCAGGCAAAGCAGCACCAGACACGTTTCGAGCTACGCACCGCAAGGGCCTTCCTCGCGCGCAATGCAGCTTTGGCCGAAACTCAATGTTGGGGCGAGAGACGGCGGAGGCGCGAGCCCTCGGATATGCGGCCTGTCATGCAGTGTCATTATCTTGCTGTTATTTCCAGCTTGGGGGAGCGTTCTCGGCGGTTGTCGTCTCAGGGCCACAATCAGCCCCAGTGGTGGCCCCCCTTCTCAGGGTCGTACTCGGCCACAAAGACCCCTCCGGAAAAAAAAAATCGCATGCCTACGACACAGGCGGGAAAAAGCCGGGAGAGGTTTATATTAGGCGCATGCTCGCGCAGACCGTTGTGGATTCGACCAGATCCCTGGTCGCAGAGGGCAGCCACACCGAGGGCTGCGATAGGCCGGACTGCAGTGGTGTCGTCCTGCACAAATGCCGCCGGTTGGCTGCAGGGCGAGGGAGCAAGGAGGGGTGGGGCGGGGCGCTATCCAGCCCCTGCTTCCACCACGCGTGCTTTTTTTTTCGGCCGTCATGGATGTCCGGGCATGGAATCCAGCGTGCAATGGGATAGGCGATAAGACTCGGGCCGGGCGGGAACCGACACTGACAATGGACGGACGACAGCAGAGCGGAGTTGGGGCTGGGCCTTTGGGGCCAATGGCTGGCGGCATTGGCCAATCCAAGGGCCAGGACGCCTCGCAGCTATCCTTGGGCAGGGCTGCTGGTGTCGTCATACGGCCGGCCAGGCCTTCTGGCCTCTCTCCGGCACGCCCTCACGGCCGCGCGAAATATCGAGTCCCTGAACCGGCGTCCTCCTTTCGGCGCCCGATTGGCCAACCGTCCGTCTCCGCCGCCGCGTTGGCTGTCGTGATACATGCCCCTCTTGCTCTTTGCTTTGGTGGCTCGGGCTAGTCGCCCCTGGCGCGCAGGGG
>PYSQ01000427.1:0-10633 GCA_003049435.1 Nakataea oryzae | reverse complement strand
CATGCCCAAATCCCCGCCGGTGCCGGGCCTGCTTGTTCGTTCCATCTTCCTCCACCCGGCACCACCAACAGTCAGCCACTCGGGTGCTGGCCGTTTCGAAGCTCCCCAGACCACCTTCCCGATACACTTTCCCAATCTGACCGGCGAGGCTTTGCGAATCCGGGGCCGACGATCTAGCCAGCCGCCTGGCTCTCACCGTAGAGGTCATATTTTTCTTTTGTGACCAAGAAAGAAGAAGAAAAAAGCATCCAGGATTGCTTACTCCTCTGCCGTCCTGGCCATGCATACGTAAAGATGACGCCCGGCACCCCTCCAAGCCTCGTTGAGCGCATGCAGGTCCGTCCAGACCGGGACTGGGCGCCTGTTTTCTTCCCAGGGCCTTCCTCTTGCACGTCAGCAAACGTTGAGACGGGTGTTGGGGAAAATGCGAGCGTTGGGGTTTTAAGGTGTGTCACCCCTCCACCACCACACACCACCACCACCACCACCCCCTCTTCGTGTCATGCACTGTACAGGCCGTCATATCGAGGCCGCCGAAGACGACTCCCAGCTTGGCCGGGCCGACGTGCAGGAAATCCTAGGCCTGCTCACTCTATGGAGGCGCGCTCCCGTGCAAATGTGTAAGTATGAGCTTGCGTGTCGGACTTGGGCATGGCGGGCTGTTTATTATTCAGAGGTCTGGCCCTTGCTTGTTGGTTGCGTAGCCTCATCTAGTCCGTTTCTAGACCCGACATGGGAGCGGGACTGTACCGCCCCTCCAGATACCCCCATGCCGCGCCCCAGGAGGCCGGGGCAGACGACCATCCATCCGGGTATGCCCATCGCCAGTCATGGGGAGGCGGGGCAGCTCGCTGGGGGGACGAGGGCTGGGGGTTTGGCCATGTTCTCTATAGAGGGGCGCCACAAACGGCGACGGCAGGGCGCCGATGGGGCCTGTTGGCGCCGCCGCTTTGTTGTTTGTTTTGCAAAATGGCCGACGCCCGCCGATACGGATCATCGATCCCGTGATAGAGTTGGGGCGCGGCGAACCACTCGTGTGCGCAGTAGCCACCAGGCTGCCCGGGTCCTGGATCCGGGTACCATTCCCAACGGAGCCAAGCCTGGCCGCACTGAGGGGGTGCTCCCTGGCCGCGATGCTTAACCCCGTTGCGGGCTAGCTTTGGAGGTGCGTGATAAGCGGCGGTTTTGAGGCCATTAGAGTTTGATAGCACAATACGACATTTATCCAGGCTGGGCGGGATCGGACTGGACCACCCCGGCCTCTGCCTGCGCAGCCCTCGTCGTGCACGCACCGGGAGAGGTTAGGCGATGGGGACGGGGGCAAGAGCGCAGGCAGGCGTGCGTGGGACAGGGGATGGGCGCGCGCATACGACATGGTGCGCGGTGATTATGGCTGCGCCGCGCCGGAGAGACCGGGTTCGGGCACATGTGTGGCCTGCTGCGTGCAGCGGCAGCGTTGCGTCGCCAGAGGCCCCATTGATGTTGCACCACAGCACATGGCCTGTCTGCCCAGTCAGCGGGCTGCTTCGGGCCCTGTCCATGGCCAACCAGCCCAGGCACAGCGCAGGCTCGCTCTGGACCTGGCCCGAAGGAACCGCGCCGGATTGGACATGCCTTGCTTTTTTCGATGGCACTGCCGAGCCAGATAGCTACACGCAGGCGCTTCTCTGGGAAGCTGCCAGTTGGCAAGCCCTTATCAATTCGCTGGCCTGCCCGGGAGGACCGCACCACACACAACCGCCCTCTCGGCTGGCCGCACCCGACAAGTCCCATCGTTCTACGTGCCCTGTACTCTAGGCCAGGTCGTAATTGTGGTGGCCACACCCCCCGCTTGCCTCCTCCATGCTGGCTGCACATCACCCCAATCCAATGCCGCCACCCCGCCGCACCGCAGCCCAGGCTCGATATTTATCGGACATCCATCCCACACGAGCGGCCAGGGCAACTCCAGGCGGCCGTGTGCGCACAGTGCGCGCACACGACCGGATTGCAGGCGAGGGGAGGCGAGCAGGGTGGCAGGCACTGCAGGGTACCGGCCAGCCGCTCCAGGCCCAAAATTGCTCAGGCCCCAGGCAGCAAATTTTGCCGCACGCAAATCTGCCAGGTGCGGACCGAGTACGTAGCCCACCACGCCCACCACGTCCACCACTCTCCACCCCTGGATGGGCGCTGGTCGTCGCCCCCCCTCCCCCGGCTGAGCCCTCAGCCAGACAGAGAGACAGAGCAGAAAAAAAACTCAAAGCGTGCCCCTGCCCGAAACCCGCGGCCTCGCTGGTTGGACGTGGGATCAAACTGGCCCAAGGGCCAAGACAGGGCGTATTAGCGTCCACGAATCCGCCCTGCAGGCTCCACCGCGACCACGTCCAAGGACGGCACCCCTCCACTCGCTCCCAGCGGCCACGCACCAAGGCGCCCTCGCTGGCCCCACACCACAGCCAATCCGGCCAGCAGCAGGACGGCTCACAGCAGTCACCGCCTCCACCCGAAATCTCCAGTCTTTTTCGCTCCTGTCAATCCCAGTCGGTTCCAACCCACGACTCGGGGGGACAGTGTCGAATCCAGGCCACCCTCTTGGTCACGCACGCAAACCTGCGAGGATCCCAGCCCCAGCGGCCAGACACCAGACCCTGAGAATAATCCTCACGCCCGGCTCTCAGAACCGGGATGCGCCACCGTCCCGCGTCGCTGTCAAGAGTGTGTGAGTCTTTTCTGTTGTCCAGTCCCTGCCTGGCCCGCCACAAAACCCACCAGGCGGTAAACACCGACGACGCCCGCCGACAAGGACGACGAGCGTGACGACGACCACGAAGCCCGCCGACGACGACCAAGACGCTGCCCCTGCCCCCCCTGCCCCTGCCGACACCGACACCGACACCGCCGACGACGACGACGGCGACGGCCGCCCCGTCCTGGAAAGGCACGGCACCGTACGGCATCGGCAGAGCCCGCCGCCACCGAACCACGCACACGCCATAGCTTCTCGCTCACCCGACGGACCATCCGCGGACGACGGACGGAGCTTGCTCTGCCCGGTTGTCTGCCGTCTCGTGCCACGCCCCGTTACCCTCTCGGCAATCGCCCCGACACGCCCATCGCAATTTTCCCACCAACGCTCGGGGGCTGTCTGCCCACCGCGATCAACAGCCACTTTGCACCCCGCCGACGCTCTTCTTTCTTCTTTCCTCGCCTTTTGCTTTCCACCCCGGCGACGAGACCGTTTTATCCTTTGGTGCATTTGCGTCGTGTGTTGGGGCCCACCCGCGTCGACAATGTTAGCCTGGGCCGGCGTCTGCTCCAACGAGAACTAGCTTCCTTCCATCACCGCAAGCCGCCCGTGTCACGCGGCCACTACTACTGTCGCACCCCCCCATCGGAAACGTCGCTTTCAACTGCCCAGCCGCGAAACAGCCGCGGCTCCTGCCTCGACCAGTGGTCAGTCGGCTCGACCTCTCGACGCCGAAACCTGCCTGCGGAGCATCGACAAGTCGCAAAATACCGTGGACACAAGACAAGGAAACGCTCATTTTGTTTGGTTTTCCGTCGCCCTGTCTTGACCCTTTTTTCTCTTTCGTTTTCTCGACCGTTTCCCGCCTCGTCATTTCTTTTTGGAGGTGCTAGGAATGCCAGGGTTTGTGTGAAGGCGCCTCGCTACATCCTCCAAACCTTCGCCGACGCCACAGCCACAGCACCAGCACAGCACCAACACAGCGCATAGTGGCCGGGATGTCCTCCCACGTAGATTTCTCGCCCGAGTTTGATCTTGTCGACTCCGACGACGGCCTGGGTCGATCGCCACTATCATATTTGGAATTCATCCACGGCGACGACCCGGACGCGCTCCAGCCATATGACGCCTCGCGGGTGGCCGACCAAAAAGCCCTGCTGACACCGGGTCCGAACCCGCCACCGCCCTTATCCAACTCGGCCAGCTCTCCCGAGTCGCCCAGCTCCACCTTCCCGGACTCGTCCTCAGACTCGTCCTCCTCCAAGCAGACGGCAAGCTCCGCCTCCACAAAGACGGGCTTCCCCAACGGCGACGAGATGATGACGGATGCGCTGGATCTAAACCACGAATGGAAAGTCGAGGACCTCGTCCACGACGATGACGATGTCCACAACAGTTTCGCGCCCGACGGCACCATAAACCCGCTATCAATCGGCAACCCCTTCGCGCTCGATGCCTCGGTCAACGCCAGCTTTGAGTTCAACAGCCCCGCGAGTACGCCCAGTCCCTTTACCAACGGGCCGTCGGAAGCACCCCCTCCGCCTCGACAGTCCCAGGGCGGCAGCAACAGCTCCACCAAGGCTTCAAAACATGGGAAGCTGACTTCGCCAGGCGTGAGGCAAAGTGGTGGCCGGGGTCATAACAAGGCCATGTCGGTAAGTTTTGCCATGTCGCTGCTGTCCGCAGCCCTCGAAACTGGGCGGGGTTGGTGGCGCGTGCCAGGGAGGGCAGTCTTGTGGTTCCTTGTAGAGTTCTTCAGCTTACGCAACTATACAGCAATACTCGCTGACCCAGTCCATGAGCGGCCTCAAGACCAACGGATCGAGGGAAGTCTCTCCATCATCCAACATGGTTTTCAGCCAAGGCTCGTCGCCCTCGGCCGCGTTTAACAACTCGCCATCCCCCTCCGCCACGATGGACTTTATGCAAGCCGCCGGTATGAGCATAGCTGGCGACGGCGCGCTCTTCACTAGCGGCTTCTCGTTTCCCAGCGGGCTACCAACAACGCCGGGACAACCCAACCCCCCCGCCTTGTTTGGGAACCACGGGCTTCCCATGGGCTTCCCGGGATTTCCTCTGTGCCCTCAGCCCGTCTACAGCGGCGCTCCATACCGCCTGATTATCAACCAAACGCCGCTCAAGTCGCGCGTCGAGACGCAGATTCCCGTCAAGCTGAAGCTTTCTCCGCTACCGCCCGGGATCAAGAGGCTTCACCTGCCGAGGCATACCATATCAAAACCGAAGCTCATCGCCAAACCTCGCCCGGAGAGATCTCCGGACATGCTGGAACTGTCTGTCATGCTCGTCTGTACCAGCGCCATGCAAAACGCCGAGTTGCACCAGCGCGCCCGTGCCCGCGCGGCGGCGGCGGCGATAAATCCAGCCCTGTCAGCTGACCGTAAGCTGGAGGGCGAAGAGGACGAGATCAAGCCGCAGGAGGGAGGCGAGGTGCACATCTGCAGTGGATGCATCACACGCGAGCGGAAACGCGCGGCCCGAAAGAAGGCCAAGAAACCGGAAGAGGAGGAGAACTGGACCCGGGACGAGCGCCGCCGTGTGGTCGTCTTCAACACCCACGAGGTCAAGGAGTGGCAGGATGCTAACGCGAGCGGACCCAACGCCACACCGGCGGGGCATTTTATCTCGGAGGGCATCATCGACGCCCCGATGCGTATTGCGTGCTACTGCCGGCACCACGGCGAAAAGGGTGGGTTCCGCGTCATATTTACCATCAAGGATCATGCAGACAACATCATCGCCCAGCAGCTGTCCGAATCCATCATGATTACCGACGACCACAAGACCCACACGGTTCCTCCTTCGGGCTCTGCGGCGGCGGCACAAGCGCCTACTACCACGACCGCCTCGAGCTCAGAGACCTCGCTGGTGCCGACCGGTGTTGCCCCATCGCCAGCCGACTCGAACGCAATGAGCCCCGGCGCGCGGCCATTCCCTGCTCCCCACCAGACAGACTCGGCCACCAAGCGCAACGTGTCGGTCACGTTTCCCTCATCGCTGCCCCCCGGCGCCGCGCAAAACTCGTCGGCTTCGGCATCTCATACTCCCCGCAACCTCTCGAGGCCGGTTTCACCGAATGGCAACTCGGGCCCGAGCGCTAAGAAGCGCAAATCCAGCGGCGGTATGACCAAAGTGCCCTCGGGGCTAGCAATGACTAGGCTCGAGACGTCACAGCCACAGTCAACCGCAAAGCCGCCGGGCACCACCGGTCAAATGAACTCGGCCCTATCATCGGCCACTTCTCCCTTCACCCCCAACATGACCTCGTTCCCGGTTTCTGCAGATTCGCTATTTGGACAGGCCGCTGGCGGCGCATCCCAGGGTTTCCATCCTGGCCCCCCAACACCGAACAGCAACGATCAGCTGTTCGCGACAGGCAACGGCAACAATCGGCCTGCGAGCGTCGACACCAACCTTGCAATGACCCAACTATACTCGGCCCCGGCATCAGCCCACCCCAGCCGCGCCCCGAGCCCGAACAACCTGAGGAATAGCACGACTGCACTACAACAGCAGCAGCAGCAGCAGCACCAACAACAACATGTGCAGCTGGAAAGGGCTCTCGCAAACGGCCTCTACACGCTGCCGCTCCAAATAGCACAGCCCCGACAGCACGTGTCGGTCATCCACAAGATCATACCCAACGAAGGCCCCAAGTCTGGTGGCATTGAGGTCACAATACTAGGTGGGGGATTTTTCCAAGGCCTCGAGGTCATGTTTGGCGACCAGAAGGCAACGACGACTACCTTTTGGGGCGAGAGCTCACTGGTCTGCTTGCTGCCCCCGTCTCCTGTATCCGGCGCTGTTTTGGTCACGTTCAAGCAGAACGGCCAACCGGCCGGGCCGGGCTTCTCGTCGGTGAACAAGCAACAGCCGGTGTTCAAGTATGTGGACGACGACGAGCAGCAGCTGATGCGAACCGCGCTCTCGGTGCTTGGACACAAGATGACGGGCAAGATAGAGGATGTGCGCGACGTGGCGAGGCGCATCATTGGAGGCGGCGACAACGCGAGCTGGGGCTCCTCGTCTGGCGGCGGTCAGGGTCCTGTCGGCGGCGGCGGATTCAATGGCTTTTCGTTCGGCGGCCCCACTCTGGAGACGCAGCTCCTGAAAGTGCTGGATCTGATCGATCTTGACGACAGCACCCACAAGGCGCGACTGAACCTGCAGAGGCGCACCGGCCAAACGATGCTGCACCTGGCCTGCTCGCTGGGACTGCACCGGTTCGTGGCGGGACTCCTGGCGCGGGGCGCAAACCCGGACGCGCGCGACAAGGGGGGCTACACGCCACTGCACATCGCCGCCCTCAACAACCACCCCGAGATTGTGCGCCGGTTGATTTACGCGGGCGCCGACCCGATAATGCGGACGCTATCTGGCCTGACTGCGGCAGACCTGTCGCGATCGCGTGAGGTGCTGAAGGCTATCCGGCGACTGGAGCGACACGCCCGATCCAGGAGCGGCGGGTCGCTGCACAGCAGGGCTAGCAGCGCCACATCTCTGCGGTCACTCTGGGAGCCACCATCGATACAGCCCATGGCCAAGGAGTACACGAGTGAAGAGTCGGAGAGCTCGTCGTCAGGCGAAAGCCCAGAGTACTCGGAAATCGCAACCGAAGAGGAGGAGGGCGAGGCGGTGGACCGGGCCGACGACGCGTGGATCGACATGAGGCGGCCAAGCTCGTCATCTCGCGTTCCGGACGGGAGCGGCAGACAAGCGCCTCTGCAGCCTTCGGAAGTCCGTGACGGCCCAGGAGAGCCCGCATCGCCCTCGGCAACCATGATGGCGTTTAGGGAACAGGTTAGCACACAGCTGCAGCATCTTCAGCAGGCCATGGCCTTGCACATGCCCACGTTCCCGCAAATGCCCAACTTCCCCGTCATGCCGCCGCTGTCGGAATATCAGGGCTACCTGAACTCGGCCCCTGTGTTCCAGCGCATCTCGTCGCTGGTGCCCAACATCGGCGGAGGGCCCCGGCCGGATTCTGCGGATGAGCACCAGCGGCCAACACAGGACGGCAAGTGGTGGGACCTCTCGTCACTTGTCAACTCGTCGGCGCCACCGCCGGCGTACGAGGATATCTTCCCGCAGAAAGACCAGGGAGCGGCAAGGGCGACGGACTCGGGCCTGGAGATGAAGCAGGCCTCGGCGGCCAGAGCGGCGGCCGAGGCTGAGGCGGACAGCAAGTGCACCGCGCTTTATGACAACGCTGCCGTCACGTCCGAGGAAGAGTTTGAGGATGAGGAGGTCGAGGCAGAAGCGGCAGCGACGTCGCAACTGCCAGAGCTCCTCCAGATCGGCCGCAAAAACGCCATTACGAAGGAGCAACAGGACAACCTGAGGCGGGTGCACGCCGAGAAGCGCAAGGGACTTCGGTCTGACCGGAACCTGTTCATTATCTGGGTATGCCTCCATTTTTCTTTTCTTACTTACCCCCTCTTACGGTCGTGGCCATGGCCCTGAAGCAAACACGATGCAGACATGACGCTGACGCCAGACAAAACAGATCCCCGTGCTACTCGTCGTGCTCTGCGCCACTCTCTACAGCAGGGTCCCGGCAATTATCTCAGCCCTGTCCAAGCTGTTGCCTCCTCCTGGTGTGGCGGCAGGAGGCGTCGCTGGAGGCGCCGAGCAGCAGCAGCAGCAGCAGTCGATGAGCCAGCTGCTGCAACGTGGCGCCGAGCGTATGCTGCAGGCCATGTGAGATGTGTGACGGATCTCTTTCTTATTTTTCTTTTCTTTGTTGGGGCGGGACGAACAAAGGAGGGCCGATTAGGAGGATGGGAAACATGTTCTACTTGTGATTTGGCGGACTTTCTGAGCTCAGGCTGTCGTCTTCCTCCTTTCTTTTTTTCTTTGTTTTTTTTTTTTGTTTTTTCTTCCTTCTCAGATTCTCAACCTCCTTTCTGACATTATAAATAACCTTGTAACTTTTCTTCGTATTTCTCTTTCTGGCACTGCGCAAAGCTCGTTTTGTTGTTTCCCTGGGCTTAGGCACGAGAAGCAGGCAGCCTTGTCATTACTCAGTATAGGTACCATTAGCCCGCGATGGTCATCCTTATGGTGTAGAGATGTGGGAAACGTGCACCACGTGTTTCCTAGATGATCATCCTTTTTCTTTTGTCGATTTTTTCCCTTCTTTCTTTTGCCAAGTCGCACTCGTCTTGTTACTATCACACAACGCCCGGTCGGGGCAACATTGGACCAGAAAGCTCAGCGGATGGACTCGTGGGTCTCTGGCGGCAAGGGATGGAGGGTATTCCAGGTTAGAATGGCAAAATACGCAAGGCCTGAAGCGGGAGATTTGATTGATCGATTGCAGCGACGTTTGCAGATGGTTCGGGTACAACTGTGCTGAGACTGGAATATGGACTCGGACGCTGGCCAGGCGCCTTTTGCTCATGCTTGTCGATGACAGCATTGCCGGGGCGGGAAGCCGACGTCGACCCCACCCTCTCGCCGATTGCATCGCTCATGCTTCGGCCCATGGATCGGATCGACGGCGCAGAGGGGCGTCGAGATGAGGGGCACAAACCGCTGGGGGGTTGGAGCCGGACCGGAGCTGGACGCGGCATGGCATGGTCTCTGTAGCAGACGGTCCAGTGTTCAAAACAGCGTGTGCATCATCTATCATCTCTTTTTGGGCTGTGCTTGAGCCGACGACGGAGCCGAGTTGGAGGCTGGAGCAAAGCTGTAAGTTGGGTGCACCATTGGTCTACGTGGTCTCGACTCTGTCAGGGCTGGTCTGTCTGCCAAGCGCGCTTCCCTCCCTCTTCCCGTGCCTTGGCTTGAAAGACGGACCGGGCCCTCCGCGGTTCCGCATATTTTTTGGGCGTCGTCTCGAGCGGGAGCGACGCGCGAGGTATAAATGCGCAAGAGGCGTTTTACCCCGCCCGCTCGGTTGACAATCCCCCACGCCGAGCGACTCCAACCATCACCATCTCCATAGCATCATCAGACAGGAGAGGCGCCTCGTAATCTGGTCATACTGGTAAAAGAAAAACATACATACACCAAAAAAAAAACTTGAAAAAGAAAAGAAGACGGGATAACCCAGGAATCACCACCGTCGTCATCATCCACCCAAAGCCCCGAAGAGCAACATAGCCAAACAGCAAATATGGCTTCAGGCACCACCACGATAAGATGGGGCATCATGGCCACGGGATGGATCGCCGAGAGTATGTTCTGCTGCCCTGTGATGTCCAGACGAGTGAAAAGAACAAGGGAGGCCTGACAAGAACAACACCAAAACAAACAAAAAAAAAGCCTTTGTCAAGGACCTCCTCACCGACCCGGCCACGCGCGACGTGCACGACGTCCGGCACGCCATCGCGGCCGTGGCCTCGTCCAGCTCGGCCGACCGGGCGGCCGCGTTCCTGGCAAAGGTGGACGCGCCCGGGCGGGACGCCATCGCGACGTACGGGTCCTACGCGGAGCTGGTGGCGGACGCCGGCGTCGACATCGTCTACGTGGCGACGCCCCACAGCCACCACTTCCAAAACGCCATGCTGGCGCTGCGGGCCGGCAAGCACGTGCTGTGCGAGAAGGCGCTCACCGTCACGGCCGGCCAGGCGCGCGCGCTGGTCGAGGAGGCCAGGGCCAGGGGGCTGTTCCTGATGGAGGCCGTGTGGACGCGCTACTTCCCCATGAGCGTCGAGGTGCGCAGGCTGATTAGGGAGGGGGCTATCGGCAAGGTGTACCGTGTCATGGGTCAGTTTTCTTCCCCCCCTCTCTCTCTCTCCCCTTTCTTTGTGTGTTTGTCTGTCCTGTACAGAGTTTCCCTCGTTTCGTTTCACCCGGCATACAGTTTTCCAACCGGCCCAGCATCCCATCCCGCCTCTCCGCGTTTGCCCATCATGACAAACCGCTGACGAACTGCTGACGAAC
>PYSQ01000426.1:834-27930 GCA_003049435.1 Nakataea oryzae | reverse complement strand
GCCCGCCATGGATCGCCTGACCCGCTGAGCAGGACCAGACAGGAGGGTGGCGGGGGCAATCGTCAACCTTGCCCAGGACCCTGGCCTATGTGTGCGACCAGCACTAACGGGGCACGCCACAGGCAAGGACACTCCCTGGAGTGTGCATAGAAAACCCGCTCATACAACCGCAGCGGGGCAAGGATGCCTGTCGGCTCCAACCAGCAGAAGAAGCTGAGACACGACAACGCGAGCAGTCCCCATGTCTGTCGGCAACTATAAAGGGATTGAACAAGCCTCGTCCGATTGAGGATCATTCATTTTCACTTGCTCATCGAGGCGTAGGTATCCATCTCGGCCTGGCCACGTTCGAGAGCTCCCACTGATCGAGAAGCCGAACCCAAATCGAAATCTTGAGCTGGCTCGCACGCATACTATAGACCTAGCACCCCATCAACAACCGAGTCGACGCTCTCCGCGCAGCCGAACCAGCAGACACTATGGACCACTCCCACCACATGATGAACCACGCCGGCATGGACCACGGAGGTCACGACGGAATGGACCACGGCGGCCACGGCGGCATGGACAAGTGCAGCATGAACGTAGGAGCACCCGCTAGACACCTGCCCTGTCCCCCACAGACCACCTGCGCGCGCGCACACACGCACACGCACACCCCATCGGCCCGGCTCACCCGCTGACAAGACGAACTGTCGCAGATGCTCTTTACCTGGGACACGACCAATCTTTGCATCGTTTTTGAGCGCTGGCACATTCGCTCGACTGCCGGCCTGATCTTCTCCCTGTTGGCTGTCGTTGCCATCGGAGCCGGCTACGAGGCCCTTCGCGAGTCTATCCGACGCTACGAGCACTACCTTAACAAGAAGAGCGAGGCTGTTCCCCGTAAGTTTTGTCTCTCATCATTGATCCTCGGAAAAACACAAGAGGAGAGAGAGTGAGGAGAAAAAAAAAGAGAGAAAAAAAGACGCAGACACGGGACACCAGCCGAGCTTTTGGGACTCTGTTAGACGAAAGAATAACTCGTGCTAAAAACCCGACAAAGGCGCGGACGATACTGAGACTGAGAGTACCCCTTTCCTCCTGGCAGGACAAAACAAGGCCAAGGTGACGCGCGAGGCACACGTTCTCAAGGCCGTCCTTTACGGGATCCAAAACTTTTATGCGTTTATGATTATGTGAGTCTCCCTTCAGGAAACAAAAGGATAACCGCCCGGTGGCCGCCGCCGGAAAATGAGGCCTGACGGACTAACCGGTTTTCGACGGCATTTAGGCTTATATTCATGACCTACAACGGATGGGTCATGCTTGCTGTCTCGTTCGGTGCCTTTCTTGGATATCTAATCTTTGGGGGCAACACTCCTGCGACCAAGGAAACTGCCTGCCACTGAGGTGTGAGCCAGGCGAGCGCACGGCTACAGCTGATGGATCGGTGCAGGGTTGGAAATCATCGGACATGCTTCAAATCCATCTGTTTATGCCCTAGCCGAGCCTTCTGTGCGAGTACCTGGATGGGGCGCCTGGTCAGGCAGGAACTTTGGGGTTAGGAGGAAGAACTCGCGAGTAGATGACTCGAATCCACCAACGGGATGCCGGGGGCATTTCTCGGCCGAACCAAACCCTGGAAGCCAGATCCGGATCATAGTTTGTTCTCGATAATCTGCGACGCCAGCTCCTCAATCATGGGCTCGTCCCCGTACTGCGCGTTGTGCTCAAACTCGGGCTCCTCGGCGTAGGCGATCCTGGCCGCGTCGACGAGCATGCGCCCCGTCATCCCCCAGACCTTGAACCTCGTCTCGACGGCGTCCTCGCCCTCCGGGTCCTCGGCCAGCGCCGCCTGGCCGCCCTCGCGCACCTTTGGCCGCGTGACGCGCTGTCGGTCCACGGGCACGAAGAAGTAGTGCAGCCGCCAGCGGTAGCCGTTGTAGTCGGTCCACTTGCCCTCGTACCAGTGGCCCGGCGGCATCGGCGGGGTCTGCTGCGCGGCGGCGGACGACACGGCCGCCTCGTCGGTGGCCCGGAGGAAGTTGTGGAAGGGCGCGCTGAAGACGGCGGCCACCTCCTTGGCGTCCAGCCGCGGCATCAGCGACTCGTCCGCAGTCGGCATGACCCCCGTCGCCGCCGCCTTGGACGGGTCCGTGGCGTGCAAAAACGCCACGCACGGCCGGACCACCAGACCCGTCCTGGCGAGGCTGTGCGGCAGGTAGCACAGCTGCTCGATGGTGAAAGGGGCCGGGATCTTGGCGTCGTCCATCGGGAGCCCAATCTCCTCCCAGGCCTCGCGCCGGGCTACCTGATCTGCATATGGGCCCGCGGGGGATCGTCAGCATTCGTCGTCGTCGGCCAGGCCAAGCTCCTCCTCGCCCCCTCCCCCTCCCCCGCCCCCGCCACGAGGTGGTGGTAACCTACACGGCGTCTCCTCGACGCTGTCGGCTTTCCCTCCGGGGAATGCCGCTTGTCCTGCGGAACACGTGGCCAGTGTCAGCTCCACGAGGCTTCGCGCCGCGCCGCTCTCTCTCTCTCTCTCCTCCAAGCCCGTGCGGGCGGGCGGGCAGGGGCAGCGGAGCCACGCACCTGAAAAGCTGCGAAGTGTGGCTGCTCGCATAGTGATGACCACTCGCAGGTCTCCGAGGCGGTCCGCATAGAGCAGTATGAGCACGGCTGCCCGCTGTCTCACCGGCAGTGTGTCCCATAGTGGGAAAGCCGGTGGTTTGTAGGACCGCAACCGGGCCACGGCAGCCTTTGTTTTGATGAGCACACTGTTCATACTCGTCTTTTCTTCTTGTGGTTTTTCTTTTTTACATGTATGTCGGTGCTATCTTGAGCACTTTCGTGGGCCACTTCCCCTCCTCGGCTAGGGACTGTCGGCCCGTAGACGAACAAGCTAGGCAGGAACAGCACCCGTGGGGTAACAAGTCATCGGCGACGGGGAGGCTCAGCTACTAACCAGGGATACTTCGTTTAGCTGGCCCATGGTAGACGCATCCCAGTAGTCGGCGGTGTCGTATGGGAGGTCGCTGGAAGGTGCTGGAAGCGAGACCTCGCGGACTGCTTCGATTACGGATGCGATCTCGCTCTCGGTGAAGGGCGCTTCTGATTCAGGACCGCTGTCCTGCTTGATTTGCTCAGTCGCGGCAGCCATCTTCTCGACGGAGGGATGGAGCGTCGTTTACAGAGTGTGCGGGAATGTGAGCGGGCTTCTATCTAGCTAGTGCGGCCATGTCACAGGGGCCCTCAATGCAACGGTTCCATGGCGCAGTATGCGGGGTACTAGGTACTTTCTGCGTGGCCTGAATCCGGTCGGGCGCAGCTCGGTCAAAGCACGCATCGGTTTTGGTGCCGAGGTAGCCAGGCGGGCAATTGGGACAGCCGGGCAGCCGATCTAAGGACGTGGGACTGCCTCAAGACGTGGCGGCGGCATCACAGCAACAGGAATCGACCATTCCCTCAGGCCGCATAACCACTAGACTTACATGCTCTCCGACGGGACGCCAGAAGGTCCAGAAGGCAGCCCCGTAGTGAAACGGCGAGGCAAATTCGCGCGTGGCCAGGTGAATCCACAGCTCCAGGGCAAAGATTCGAGTGTCAGGAGCTGCAACTCGAGTGGGTTCATGTTGTATGTTCTTTTTTTAGTATTCCGCCATCCTAAGCAAAGCCTTCAACGCCTAATGAATCATCCATCATCCATCCTGTGGCTGGTTGATCAGAATGCCCCCGGTTTGTGAGGGGAAACCTCGGCCGAGATATGACACATGATGGAATATATCTCCCTCCACAATAAACTTCGGGTCCGTGGTATTGCCAAATGCGAAGGAGGCTCGGAATATTGCCCTCGGTTCTCGTGTCGCCACTGCGGTTCGGTCGGACCCGAGAACGTCAGCACGCTTCTATCGGGCAGCGCGAGATCCGCCAGCGAGGGGCAGCGCCGAGTCGAGTAGTGGACCACACATACTCCCAAAAGCCCAGAAATGCTCCCAAATGCGCGAAGAAAAAAGTGCTTAGAAAACGAGGGCGGCGCCCTTGGTCTTCTTGTCACCACTGTATCGTGAAGAATGCGAGCGTTGGTTAGCCATGATTTCCTGTCTGTCCAGGCTGTCTGTCATACGACGGACGGCTGGTCCACGGTGGACTTCCTCTCGACCCCCCGCGACTTTGCGAGGCCAGCGGCCGCCTTTGCCTCTCCAGCCATCTCAAACTCCAAGTTCCAAATTCTTGATCGCGTGCCCGCAGCAAGCGCCGCATGGCGTCGCTCAGGTCGTCGGGGCCGCCAGTCCATAGACGGGGGAATCCGTAGGAGAAAAACTCACCCAAGCTCGAAGTGCTTGCAGCGCTTTATGGGCAGCTGGCACTTGGTCTTGCAGACGGTGCACTCCAGTCTCAGGACAATCTTCTTGGTGGTCTTTGCCTTCTTGTGGAAGACAGGCTTGGTCTGACCACCGTATCCCGACTGCTTGCGGTCGTAACGGCGCTTTCCCTGGGCGAACGTCGAGGCCTTGCCGGCCTTGTACTGGGTGACGCGGTGGTTGGTGTGCTTGTTGCACTCCTTGCCGGCGCAGTAGGTCCGGCGGGTCTTGGGGATGTTGACCATTTTGGGCGAGAGGTTTCCTTGTCGACTTCGGAAGGTGGTTTGTGAACGTCGGCGGGTTGGTGTTGAGGCTGGCGATTGATTGAACAAGATGCCAAAGAGTAGGTCGAAATGTCGCACCCACCAAAAAGAAAGGCAGCGGCGACCAGGGTAATTTTTTGGGTATTTGGGCCTGTCTTCCGAATTGTGTGCGGGCTGTTGCAAGGTGGGGCACGAATGACCTATTGGATGCGAGCCAGCTGCCAGTGTGGCGCCGGCTCAGGTGGGATGATCACGTGGTTTCCCCGAGTCAGCCTGGTTCGGGCTTGTCCGCACGTTGGCTGCCAAGTCGATTCATGTTCCTGCACTCTGGGGTTTGGGAGGCGCTCCAGCTTCAAAGTAGTCCCAATCCCTCCTTATTCTGAATTATTGATCTGCCTACCTACCCAGGTATGCACTTGGCTCAACGAGTGACTTCAAAGAGTGAATCCAGCGAGCGATATACAGAGCAATAATGAGGAAGAAAAAGAGAAAAAAGAACTAAAGAGTCCAAACTCCCCCAGTGGCTTTCTGCCACTCCTGTCATCCTCAAAACCTAGACTAGGCCTAGTCCTAGAACTTGGGTCTGATACCTCTCCTTTTATCCTACCTGCTCTTCTTCTGCACCTCGTGGGACTTGTGAGCAACAGGCTCTCCCTCCGGGACAACTCGAATCTTTCCCTTGAGACTCTCGCGCCTACGGCCTGCCTTGGACTGGATGCCTGCTGTCTTGATGGCCTCGGCAAAGACCCCCTGAGTTCTCTGCAGCAGACCCAAAGACTGTGGCATTGGCATGCTCGGCCCATCGGCATCTCTCGGCCTGTTGCTCATAACAACACTCTCTTGAGTCACTTGGTGCCCAAACGTCGCTCCGGTCGAGCTTGATAATCCCGTCGAGACAACGGACGCGGCTGCGGACATTGCCGCCAAGGACGTGGCAAACGCGACAGTCGGTTTGAGACTGCCCGATCTGTACTCAGGCGAGGTGATCTCGACAATGTCCTGGTCACGCCCGAACGGCTTGACTTTCTTGACAAACCTGGTGGCCATTGCGCCAAGTGTCGACCCCTGTCTCTTCCCTTTCTCATCATCCGAATCCGTGTCCCATCCACTTTCGTTCGGCATTAAGTTGTTCGGCGGTGGTGGGTAGGGCGTCCTGAGTGGGTGATTGCCGGTACCGAATGACTTGTCGCTGCCGCTACCAACGGAGCGGCCACCGTCGCTATCGCTGCTACGTGCCCCCGGCGCAGACGGCGGCTGTTTACGGACATCTGAACGAGTGGTGCGACTTGAAAAGCCCTCCGCGGGCTCCCAAGTCGGAGAAAACGACTTGAGCTGGCCCTCGAGACTGCCTGTGCTCGCGTGGCTATGGCTCGGCGGCTTGGGATTCAGGGATGCGGAAGAATGCGTGTCGCTGGCGTCTGTCTCGTCATTGGTAGTGCTGTCTGTGGTGTCTAGGAAGGCTTCGTGCTTGATGTGCGAGTCCTTGTCGATGAGTCTGTTGTCTCGACGGCATGGTACCTCGACCTGAACCACGGATAGGTTCTCGGACGCGCATGAGTCGACGGCACTTGCTATCAGGTCGCCACTCCTACTGCTCGGCTCCTGAACGAGACGCGAATGTGGTCAAGCGGACCTGTCTTGGACAGGATGTGGTCGGAGATCCGGCTCATCCAGGTCGGAGACGTTGTCTTGCAGGCCATTGACACAGCTGCTGTTGGAACTCAGGGGAGAGACTATATACTCGTCGTCGCGAGATCGCCTGAAAGACGAGTTGGAAATAGGCCTTACTGGGCAACCGAGTCCCATGAGCTGGTTTATTTTGTAATGGGAGCTGTGATACGTTGGGGTTCTGAGTCTTGTGACGCCGGGGTATGGCTCCCGGCTCGTCTCTAGCATCGGCGGCGCCTCAGCCCGGCGGCCAGCCCCGGTTAATCCTTCAAGCATGCTCCTCTTCGTCTTTAATTTGGCCTGGCTGGTCTCGGCCCTGTCCGGAACACAATCAACACCAGATTTTGGGGCTTTGGGGGCTCTCCTCGGCGGCGTGTTGAAAATGGAGTATATCGAGGTCCTTTGGGGAGGTGGGGGAAGAGGCTTGTTTCTGCACGCCTGGGAACTCTCGGGTGGTGCTGACAGGCTCTTTGGCCGTTGCCGCCTAGCAGTCATTCTTGCAGCGGGCGTGTCCGTCTATTATAGCTCTGGCAGCATTTATGAACCCTCAGTTACGGGGAGTGAGTGGGTGTTCCTGGTTGACCAAGAGAGATCAGGCGCATCCAGCTCACGCCTAGAGGATTGGCAACGGCATTTATCAAACTGGACTCCCTCGGGGATATTACACCCCGCCGTCTTGTGCCCAGCGAGAAGTTGAACGAGGGGGTACAAAAGGCTCGAGATGCAGGATCACGCTCTCGTCGCCCGGCTTTGCGAGCGGCCGCATAGTGACTACGCTCTTTGTTGGCAACACGCAAAGACGTCGTCGCGCTCGTGCCGGAGACAAAGAGAGTACATGCAGTCATGCCCTTGCTTTCCATTGAAACCACACGCGAACGGCGCAGGCACCGCCAGCCCCGGGGCTGTTCCTCTAGGTCAGAGTCTCGTGTCCGAACTGCCTGCATCAACGATATTTGCCTCTGTGTGTGGGGAGCAGAGGCAGAAGTGACCGCCGGAGCCCAAGGCTTTCTTATTCATGGTTGAATTTACGTTGACGGGCTGATGAGAGGGACGTCCGTCGAATAGCCTTGGCGTCCAAGTGCGGAACCGCGGACGGCGCAGGCCTTTCGCAACTATCGAAGCACTTCCTTGTGCTTGTCTATGGTTCAGAAATCGACATTGCCAAATTGGGAAGCACCATGAAGCTGAGTGGCGGGGCCACCGAGGTGGAACCCCCTTGCCGGCACGCCGCTGACCCATCTTGCCCAGCGCATGACTCAGCAGGCCGCAACCCTTGGTTGATTTGCCCGTCATTTGGCGGGCGGCAGCGGGCGGCGGAAACCGCGCCCCATCAATGAGAGTCACTCTCATCGACGCGACGCTCCCTCTGCCTCACGCCAACCGACCTCTAGGCCTGTTCCGAGCACCATACTACGGACCCTCAGTCGCATAACCCTGCCAAGGTCGCTGCTGCGATGGCGGACAATGGCGCGTCCGGCAATGGCGGCGGGCCCGGCGACGCGCCTCCCAGCATACCATACTACGAAAAGTCGCGACAGCACCTGAAAGAGCTCCTGGCAAAAAAGCGACAGCTTGAGAAGCAGCTTGTGCGCAGCTACCCACCCCCGCCCCCGTTGATCACGTCGGCAATCTCGATGCCGACAGGCTTTGGCTCGATAGCGGCTAACAGACGTGGTGTCCCCACCATCAGGCCCAGCGCGAGGACCTCATCTACCAGAAGGAAACCGACTACTTGGAAAACACGCCAAGCGGGAACATCATCACTGGCTTCGACAACTACACCAAGGGCACGACGGGCGCGGCAGCACAGAGGCGAAAGACGGGCCTGACCGAGTCCAGCCGCGTATTTTCTCGGAGCTCAATCAGCTACAACTCCAACAATGCGGTATGTCGCGCAGGCAGAAAAGGACATGTGGGGGCAGAAGAGGCCAAACGGCCCTGCAGCGACCGATACTGACATGCGCGCCAATCACGTGCAGCCCGACGCGCAAACGCCGGGATCAGTGACGTCTGGCGCAGCGTCGCACGCGCCAACGCCGGTATCATCATCTTTTAAGGATAGCGGATCTGCCCAGGCCACGCCGACGTCTACGACAGCATCCAAGTCGGCGGGCGCAACAAAGAGTAAGAAGAAGGCCGTGGCTGCCAACGGCGTCGAGGACAGCGAGACGGATGGCAAGGAAGCCAAGAAGGTTAGGACCAGCTTCAGTGCCGTCAAGAAGTCTTGATTTGCCGTCTATCCTGCTTTATCAGAACCCCTCGGCCCGGAGCCCCAACTCTGTCGGAGTGTTGGCTATTATATATGCCCGAGCCCGGCAGAGGATCAGGAGAATGGGATGATGGATGACCCGGCTCATGACGATATTGTTCTAAACATGTATTTTTATTTCTTATCTTCTTCCCCTTGGCGTTCAGGGTGCAAGCGCGGCGTTTGGGATACCCGTCTCATATTGGAGCCGAGGCACAGAGATTTCCTTGAGATCAGCGCTGGTACGTGACTGAGCCTTAGCAGGCGAATATTAATAAAAAAAGACGGATGCCTCGGATATTATTATCTAACAAGAGTGGCTTTCTTGCACAGTGTGGTCCAAAAAGAGGTACTCCGACAACAGAAAGGTGGGAAAACCCAAGGCCAGGGGCAGAAGAGCATGGCAGGCTGGACAGGGTACCATCTCAAGGCACGGGATATGCGCAACGCTATGTGTGCCCACACATCCGGGCCGACAGCGACAGGCCGCGGCCGAATTGCAGAGCGCAGCCGATGCCACACCTTGACCGTTTCGTGACGAACTCAACTGCGCGCAGCCACCAAAGATTGGATGCTGGCGGGATGCCGAGGGTTTGCATTTGAATTTGCATTTGCGCGCGCTGATGGCAGCATCGAGCCCCCGAGCCTCGAGCCTCGAACGGGCGCGCTGGCCGGCTTCCTTGCGATGTAAAAACGGGCCGCGAAGCCTGCCCAGCAGGCACCGGCGGGCGGTGGACGCCGCCGCCATGGAGGCGAGACAGGCAGGCACGGCGGTCGTGGGCGGATTGATGATGGGCGGGGGTGGTGGCCACCCACCTCGATATCAGGGCGCGGCCCTTGGGAGTTCCCTTGCATGGGTGGGTGGGGGGAGAGTGGCTCCCCTGTCTGCGTGCTAGCGGCAGCCCAGCACCCTCAGCCCGGGAACCGACCCAAGCTTTTTTTCGAGCTGCGGCCTCTGAAGCTTCCCCTGCTAGCCCGGCCGGGGAGGCTGCAGGCGCGCGGGGTAGCGCTGATAGCACTGACCTCATCTCGTCCGCCCGACGGCGGGAGCAGCGAGGCCCAATCGCTCGCCCATCCCAGCCCTTTTGACGGACGGCCTCGTTTGCTCGGAATTGTTGCTGGCTGACACCCGCTGGATATATAAACCCGGGCAGTTGATTGCACAAGACGCAAACAGTCCCTTGCACCCAGCGTGCCCTGCCAGGACGCTTCCTTCTGCTGCTGCTGCTCCCCCTCCTCCTCCGCCACCCAACGCCCCCCTTGCCTACCTGCAGCCATGACTGTCGTCGCCACAAAGTTCACCCCGGAGGTGCTCCTCTCGGCGCCCCGGCGGTCCGCCGGTTCTCCAAACGCGTCAGGAAAGAAGGTCCTGTTCTCGGTCTCGACTTACTCGTTCGAGGAACACAAGAAGACGTCGCAGATCAGGGTCCTCGAGGTCGAATCCGGCCATTCGACCGTCCTTTACGATGACCTGGCGTACAGCGAGCCCGTGTGGGTGGACGAGGACTACTTCCTCTTCATCAAGAGCGGCGACAAGGGCACCTCGAGCTTGATGCTGGGCAGCGCCTCGGCCGACTGCAGCCCCGTCGAGGTCTACCAGGCCAGGGGCAGCATTTCGAACCTCAAGATCAAGCCCCTCTCGAGCTCCAGGGTGCTGCTGGCCTGCTCCGCCCTGGCCACGCCCGACGGGGACATGTACAACCCGGACAAGGACGACAAGAAGGTCTACCACACTGGCCGTGCGTACTCGTCACTCTATGTGCGCCACTGGGACTCGTACGTGACCAAGAACAAGAATGCCGTCTGGTACGGCACCCTGAAGTGGCACCCTGCCTCAAGCTTCGGCGGCAAGGGCGGCCCGACCGTGTCGGTCGAGGGCCGGGGCCTGGTCAACGCCCTGGCCGGCACCGGCCTCGAGTCGCCCGTTCCCCCTTTTGGCGGGAGCAGCGACTTTGACATCTCCCCCCTCGGCCTCGCCTTTGTCGCCCGTGACCTGGATGTGAACCCGGCCATCTACACAAAGTCGAGCGTGTACTTTGTCCCGCTCGACCTCACCTCGGACTCGTGCAAGGCCACCGCCGGCCCAACTGCCATCCCGACCCCCGGACTGCAGGGCTACAGCGCCGGCCCGGCCTTCAGCCCGGACGGACGCTCGCTCGCCTTCACGCGCATGCGGGACATGCAGTACGAGAGCGACAAGCCGCGCCTCATGGTCGCGCGCGACGTCGTGGGCAACCCCGGCGCCGACGCGCGCGAGTTCTTCGCCACCGAGGACGGCGAGGGCGGCTGGGACCTGCGGCCCGACGGCGCGCCGCTCTGGAGCGACGACGCGTCGGAGCTGTTTGTCGTGGCCGAGGACCGGGGCCGCGGGCGCCTGTTCCGTGTCTCGTCGGACCCGGATGCCGCTGGCGCCAAGGGCCTCCCCGAGGCCGTCGAGACCGAGCCCGGCACGGTCGGCAACGTGCAGCTGCTGCCCGACGGCAGCGGGCGGCTCTTCATCAGCTCGAGCTCGCTCGTGGACGGGTCCTCGTTCAGCATCGTGGAGCCCGACACCCAAACCTCGCAGCTGGTCTCGTCTCTCTCCAAGCACGGCAAGACGTTTGGCCTGTCGCGCTCCCAGGTCGACGAGATCTGGTTCACGGGCGATGGCGACTACCAGGTCCATGCGCTCGTGGTCAAGCCGTCGCACTTTGACGACTCCAAGAAGTACCCGCTCGCCCTGCTCATCCACGGTGGGCCGCAGGGCGCCTGGAACGACGGCTGGAGCACCCGCTGGAACCCGGCCATCTTTGCCGAGCAGGGCTACGTCGTCGTCTGCCCCAACCCGACCGGCTCGACCGGCTACGGCATGGCTCTCCAGAACGGCATCCGCAGCGAGTGGGGTGGCCGCCCCTACAACGACCTCGTCAAGTGCTTCGAGCACATTGAGCAGAACATGCCCTATGTCGATACCGTTCGCTCCGTCGCGCTCGGCGCCTCGTACGGAGGCTACATGATCAGTACGTACACTGGTGTCAACCCGCATATATGCCTTTGGTATGGTGCGAAGATGTTTTATGGCCCCCTTTTGCTGACAAGCACGCGCAGACTGGATCCAGGGACACGACCTCGGGCGCAAGTTCAAGGCCTTGGTCTGCCACGATGGCGTCTTTAGCACCCAGAATCAATGTAGGACCCTCAAACCTCCCTGGCCTTGATTCTCACTGGCAGCGGCGTCCCGCTTACCATCCTTCTCTCGCGGCGCGTCGAGCGGGTCGATTGCTAACTTTGGCCTGCTCAAGACTCGTCCGAGGAGCTTTTCTTCCCCATCCACGACTTTGGCGGAAGCCTCTGGGAAAACCGGGAGAGCTACGAGAAGTGGGATCCCTCCAAGCACGTTGACCAGTGGTCCACGGCTCAGCTGGTAAGTGGCATCATCCCTCGAGGATAAACAAGAATGTCTATGGCGTGCTGCCGGCCGGCGGAGCATCTTTTCGGGGGTCGTCTCTTACAATTGATTTTCTTTGGCATAGATCATCCACAACGAGCTCGACTATCGCCTCCCTATTTCGGAAGGCTTGGCGGTCTTCAATGTCCTGCAGCACAGGGGCATCGCAAGCCGGTTCCTTACATTCCCCGACGAGAACCACGTAAGTCTGCTGCTGCTCCACTGCGACCCTCCAAGTATGGTTTTTTTTTGTTGACAATGTGGTTGCCGCACTCAGTGGACTCTCAAGCCAGAAAACTCGCTGCTCTGGCACCAAGAGGTTATCGGCTGGATCAACAAGTACGTCGAGATGGACCAATTGGATCTGGCGCAGAAGACCCAGAATGTCAAGATATGAGAAGGCAAACGCAGGCCTGCCTTTACGCAGCTTCTGTTCGAGATGGGGTGATAAACAACGAGTGATGAAACAAGGCTAGATATCGTTGGATTATAGCAGGGGTACTACTCAAGTCTGGTTTGATATCAATACGTCTCTGACCTCCTGAAACGACCACATGCACACGCGCACGTCGTGCCACTTGGCGGATATGCTACACCACAGTGCTTCTTCGCCTGGCCTTTGGTAGAATACACCGCTCTGTGCACTCAGGAAACTGGCCTCGACGCGGGCCCTATCATGCCCTGGCAGGCTCTCGTGGGCGCTCCGGAGGAAGTCGCGAACAAAGCGATGCTCTGGACTTGGCCTTGTGTGGCGGTACTGCCTGTCAAAGCCAAAGAGCAGCTCGGGGATGGTCGTAAGCTCGCGCCGCCTTGTTGTTTGGTTGCCCGCCTCTTTCCTGTCGGCGTTGAGCGCCCTGAGTTCCCTAGTCAGGGCAGGGCGGTCTCTACACGGCCGAGTCCTGGCGGCTCTTGCTTCGGGACCATCGCTCGAGGCCGTGCTCGTATCGGGAGCCACGTCGCCTTGCGCTGGCTGGGACGAGGGTGGCGACGCCGGGAACGATATCGGCGCGGGGGCAGGAGACGGAGATCTTGACTGGCGGTGTCTCTCTCGAGGCAGAGGGCGCCTCCGCCCCTGTCGGCTCGAGGCGGCAGCCCGCTGCGGCAGCTCTGGCCGCTGGCGAGGCAGGCGCGCGGCGTGCAGGCCCGGTTGCTTTTCTTGGGCGACGATTCGTCCTCTGGTCTCGGCGCAACGCCTCTCGGTTCCGGCGCCGTCTCTCTCCGGCAGCGCGAGACCGTCGCTGTTGCGACGGCCGCGGCCCTCGGCTATTGCCGCCTCGAGGCCGGCGTGGCCCTTCCTCAGCATCTCGACATCATGGCAATGCCGGCGGCTGCTCTCCGCGATTATCGTTCTCAGGTCGGCGCAGTCTCTACTCAACAGCGCGACACTGTCGCCGTGACGGCAGTTGCTCTCGGCCACCGCGGTCTCAAGCTCTTTTATTCTTTGGTCTTGTCGTTGGCCCGCATCCAGTAGCTCTGCCTGGACGCTCTTCCACCGCCGATCGTTTTCCGCGTCCCGCTGTTCGAGGGCGCCGCGAATCGCTTGGTCCGTGGCCAGCCCGAGTTTCCCGCAACGTGCTTCCATGCTCGATCGCAGGGCCTCGAGCCTGCCGCGAACGTCGTCCAGCCGGGCCGTCGCATCCTTCCCCGCCGCGTCGTGGCCGGAGCGCAGCGTGCGGAGCTGCTCCTCGAGGTCACGATGACAGTCGGCGCGCCCTCGCGACTCCGCCTCGGCCCTCGCCAAGCGCTCCCCCAGGGCCGCCTCGCTCCTGGCCAGGCGCGCCTCCAGGGCCGAGTCCCGCGCCTTGAGGCCCTCGGCGACGTCCTCGAGGCTCGACCGCAAAGCCTCCAGTTCCTGCTGCTGGCACGCCAGCATCTGCCGCAGCGCCTGCTCGCTCGCGGCCACGTCCGCCTGCCGTTGGGCCCGCTCGTGCTCAACGGCCCTTCCGAAATCCTGCCTGGCTGCCTGGATGCCCGTAAAGACAAGTGCGGACGCGGTGTAGCTGATGCTGCTTGCAGCCGTGGTCCACGACGGCACCGGCGCGGTGGTCTGTACGTTGCTTTGAGGTGTCTGAGAGGGTCGCACAAAAGGAGGCCCGTTGCCCGAGTTTTGCGTCGTCATGATACAACCAGAGCCAAAGGCTGGGCTACAAGATGAGCAAGGACGACCATGACCGAGAACGTTGGATATGGGGTTTTGGGCATCGGTACCTGCCGATCCAAGGTAGCTGCACATGTGGGTATGTGATGCGGGCGAGCAGGGGCTTCTACCATAGCCATGGTATCCGTCTCTGGCTTAGGCCAGGACAGGTCTTGAATCAAGAAGGAAGGCGCGTTGTTTGCCTCCCCATGTCGGGTTTCCTGCAGTCCTGCAGCTCCAATGGCAGGAGCGACCTACCTAGGTAGGCTCGGTCGACTGGGGACATGCATTTCTTACTCGAAGGGGCCGGTAACGTGGAACAGCCCCCCCACCCCCAAAAAAAAAAAAAAATAAAGAGAAAGAAAAAGAACAAATGGCAGACATTTATGGATTAATACAAGCGCGCTGGACAGAACCGCCTGAACCGCCGTCGAGCAGCCAAGGAATGCGGAGGGATCTTTTTTTTAGAAATAGCTATCCCCAATATGAAGGGTATCTCGTAGCGCTCGCCTAAAAGTCAAACAAATCCGACCAACTCCACCCAAATACCAGTAAATAGCAAAGACCTACCCTAAAAGACAGAAGCAAGAGAAGCCCTCTTCGGGTACATGAGGAGATATGTAAGAGACATGTCCCGTGAGGTCAACCATGTCTTTGTTGCGGATAAAAACAGACAAACGAGCACATCCCAAGGGAGAAGAAGAGTAAGAAGAAGAGAAGTCTTCATCAAGTAACATGCAATACAAAGGGGGGGAACCCTAGCCCGGCTGAGGCATAGAGAAAATATGGATACATGAGAGAATACGCTGATGCCAATGTTCATAGTGTGCCAGTAAGGGGTGTTAGTATACATGGAGAGTTGTTTGCTGCGTGGCAGAGCACAGTCTCCGCGGGTCAGCAGCCTCGATGGTGTAGACAAGCACGGTGTGGTCCATAAAGTGCAGCAGCAGGCGCCAGCGGCGGACGGGCTCGGCCATCAGGGGCTGGTTGTGGCGGCGGCGGTCTCCGCGGCGTGGCGGAAAGAGGTTGACGCCGCGAGCGCCGGGCTGCGGCACCTGGGACACGGCCATGCCCACCATCCAGACGTGCGGTCGGATCCTGCGCTTCTCCTCGTCGGTGCGCGGGAGCACGCACTCAACCCGGAAGCCGTGCCGGACCTGCTGCCAGCCCCTGCGCGCCTTGGTCAGTCGCAGGAGCGCCACGCGGCCGCACGCCGACCCAACCACCACCAGGCTCAGCTCCGGGATGCAGTGGTTCATGCACATGCGGTCCGAATGCCTCATGTCCCAGGGCTCCGGGACCTTTTCCGGGTTGTGCGGCACGAGCAGGCGCCGGCATATGACGCTGGCTTTGCTCAGGTCAAGGCTGAACAGCTCGACATCCTCCTGGCTGGTCCGCAGCACCGCGTACCTGCCGCTGACTCTGGGCGGTAGCGGCTTGAACTTGTAATCCCACGCCATCCGATCATACTCGGGGAAGTTCTTCCTGAAGGCGTTGTACATGATGTCGTGCAAGATTTTTGCCGGCACCATTGTTTCGTGCCGGTAGACCTGCCCAATGCTGGGCACGATCGTCATGGGCTCACGGCTGCCCGCGCCGTGTTTCGTTCCAAGGGCGGCGCTCGCTATCCTGGGCCGGCGCTGGTCGGCCTCGGCGCGCCTGAGCTGGTCCCAACGATTCTGCCTCTCGTCGTTATCGGGGAATCCCTGGCGACCTCGGTCGTCATCTTCGTGGCTCCCAGACTCGGCAGGCGTGGGTCGGAAGAGCGCTCCGACGTCGACGGGGGCGGGTGGCGGCCCATGTAGCTGGTGTCTGCCCAGGTGGAACCTGTCCACTTCGACACTGCCCGTGGGGTTGTCAGGCACGAGCTTGGCGCTGCGACTGATGTCTAGAAGTAGGCCAAAAGGGAGGTTCTTGCAGCCCTCGATGTTACTTGCCGGCGCTCCCAGAAACTCCTCAACCGTCTGGGCCTGCCTGAAGAAGGCGTCCGGCAGCACCATAACCCCCCAGCTGATGCATCTCTCCTCCCTCCACATGGGGACTCGAGAGACGGCGGCGCCCAGATCCCAGATGGGGTGTAGCCAGCAGGCGCCGTTGATATCAGCCGCCACGACCTTGTCGGCCTCGCCGTCCTCGTCGTCAAGGAAGGCGATGGTGGGGATGTTGGCTCCCGCCCGCATCGGTTGCGTCAGGATGATCCTCCAGTCCCGAGACCGACTCCGCAGGTGCCTCTCGAGGCTGTTGGACGTGAGGCCCGACGAGGACAGGACCGGGGAGTAGTCCTTGACCGGGCCCTGTCCGAAATCATGAAATGTGGTGATGGGGGCCGGCTCACGCTCGCCAGACAGGTCGCCGGGCTCCCGCAGAGAGAAGGCGAAGACGGTGATCTCGTGCAGATTACAGCTGACGGCCAGGAGGCGCGACTTCTTGTGCAGGGCGAGGCCCCAGGCGGATCTCCCCACGGCGGCGTGGAAGAACTCCCGCGGGGGGCGCGGGGTCGACATCCAGCCCTTGTGGTGCCGTGCCGAGTGCTCAACAGCGGCGGCTATCGCGTGGGTGTAATAGCCGACAACGTCTCCGTCGTCATAGGCCGCCACGAGGACCTCGGCATCGCCAAGCTCGCCGACAATAATGTGGTTGATCTCGTGGCCCGACGCAGGATCGACGAAACCCTGGCACAGGGAGGCGACCGGGGACGGCGGCGGCTGCAGGACGAGGATCGGGCCATCTCTGAGGACCTGGGGCGCGTTCTGGGGGCTGTAGACGAGGATCCTTCCCCTGTAGACAACAAAGTAGAGCTTGTCGCCGTGAATCACGGGGCATCAACATGGACCCTTGTCCGGACACGGGTAGGTTTTCTGCTAGGTCTAGGCCATCCCCAGCCACCGCCCACCGCCGTCGAGCACTCACATTATAGCGCTGGGAGAGCACGGTCAGGTTCATGCGCTGGCGA
Organism: Nakataea oryzae; assembly: GCA_003049435.1. Classification (NCBI taxonomy): domain Eukaryota; kingdom Fungi; phylum Ascomycota; class Sordariomycetes; order Magnaporthales; family Magnaporthaceae; genus Nakataea; species Nakataea oryzae. The sequence goes on along the minus strand of PYSQ01000426.1, from coordinate 10,891 downwards.
GCAAACTGGAGCGTCTCGTGGGCGGGCGGTGGGGCGGACGCGGTGCTCTCGTCGTCGCTGTCGGCCTCGGGCCCGTCCTCAGGCCCGTCGCCCGGTGCGTCGTCCCCGCCGCCGCCGCCGACGTCCACTGGCTGTGCCGGGACGCTGTCGTCGTCGTCGCTGTCGGTGTCCTCGAACTCCTCGTCGACCACAAACATGGGGTTCTGGAAGGGCTCGAGGAGCTTTGCGCGGATCTCGCGCTCGACGTTGGGGCGGCCAAAGCGGTTTGCCGGGGTCTGGACGCCGACGACGGGGTTAACGAAGACGAAGTCGGCGGGGGCGTTCCCAGGGGGTGCGGCGGCTGGCTCCTCCATTTCCTGTGTCGCAGAACGGGGCTGCGGCGATCGGCGGTGAGGGGGGAAGATTCATGGCCACGCCCCGTTGACGGCCTGCAGCCCAGGGCTGGTGGGCTGGCTGGCGGTGGTTGTGGTGGTGGCGCCTGCTATCCAGGCCTGGACGAGGAAGCGGGACAATGGAAAGTGTGCTGCGACTGTGGTTTGGCCTGGCTCTGTCCGCCCTCGGAGCGGCACCGCCTGTTGGGCAGTGACGCACGTATGGAGCTCCAGCTTTAGGTTCAACTCAAAGCGGACGGGCCAAATAGAGAGGAAGGCCGCGCCGGTCTGCGGGGTAGCAACACAACCAATGCTGGCTGGCTTAGACTCCCGCCTCTCGTTGCCAAGTGGCGGGCGCGACTCGTGGGGCCACTGTACCACTACCTAAGCCATCGCCGCTGCGTGCAATCGGGTGCCCGTCGTGAAGCGGTCGGTGAGTCTGCTGCCGTGCCTCGGCTATCTGTGGAATTGTCCTTTTGATGGGGGACTTGCATCCTTCTATTGTCGGCGCCCTTGGGCCACTCGCAGCATGCAAAGAAAGCCCCCTCACTCCCATGAACGGTCGGGGCCAGGTTTTAGATTCTGGTCGTCCAATGCCACTGACACCACTACTAGGCACGTGCCACACGAGACCAGCCTACTGAGGCAGGGGACATAGAACACACCAGGCCGTCGTCTCCCAAGAAAAAGAAGAAGCAGGGTGGGAGACACGAAATCGTGCTTTTCTTCCTTGTCCGGTAAGCTCCTCAAGGCCCAAAATCCACAGAGGAGCTCGGGGTATAAACGTACAAAGTTACATACGTCGATGAAATATCATAAAATTGGTGGGATACTGTTGAAAAAAAGATGGCCAGGAACTACAACCAGAAGAGGGAATTCATCACAAGGTCAAGCCTCTTCCGTCGCGTAACACATGCTCGTATATATCTATGCATCATCACCTCGCTTTTCTGCGTCCTTTTTTTTCTATGCCCTCATGAGCTCAACCATGTCCTTCATCCTGTAGTCCAGGACTGGGGTGATCCAGTCATCCTCGACCAGGCAGTATGTCTCTTTGTCGTTGTCCTTGGGCTTGCGCGGGTTTATGGCCCAGTAGCCAAAGTCGGCGTCGATGGCCTTGAGGTAGCGCATCAGGTTCTGCCAGTAGTTGACGTCGCCAGCGCCGGGCAGGTGCGGAGCGCCAAACTCGCCGACCCAGACGGGGGCAATGTTGCGCTCGACCAGGTACGCCCAGTTCTCGCGCATGGACCGGACGAAGGACGCGTAGGGCCGTTGGGAGAAGCGGCCCTCGGACGAGCCCCAGCCGGACCATGCGTAGACGTGGGCCGAGTAAACGACGCGGTCGTCGACATCGAGCCGCACAGGTCGCCGCTCGACGCCGCGCAGGTCGTTGCCCGACTCGGTGCCGCCGACAACGATGAGCCAGTCCTCGTTCATGCGAAGCAACCGGTTGCCGCACCGCTCCGCCGCCGCCGCCCAGCGGCCCCACGGCATGGTGCCCCAGAGGCCGCGCACCTCGTTGCGCAGGTCGGCGCCGATGACGCGCGGGTTGTCGATAAACCGCTCCATGACGACCTCCCAGTGCTGGATCCAATCCTCCTCGGTCTGCGACACGCGGCAGATGGATCCGAGGTGGTCGTTGGCCCAGCCGGCATCGCAAGGGTCGGCACCGCAGCACCACGTGGCCGTGGTGATGTGGTTGTTGACTATGACGGCGATGCCGGCGTCGGTGAGGGCGGTCACGACGGCCTCAAACACATCGAGAGCCCGCATCCCCATCAGGTCCGGGTTCGCGGAGATCAGGTGGGGCAGCACGGGCGGGTTCTTCATGACCATTTCGTCCGAGTATGGGAGCCGCACCGAGTTGAAGCCCAGGCGGCGGATGGTCTGAGCAATCGCGTCCCGGTGCTGGACCTCGAGCCCGCCGGGAATAAAGAGCTCGTCGCTGCCGCCGTACCAGTTTACCGACGAGAGCTTGAAGCGGCGGCCCTTGCTGTCCACAACGTCGCGGCCCCGTGCCCGCAGCGGGAGCGAGTACGTGTCAACAAAGGTGCTGGCGATGGGCGGCGGCAGCGGGCGCTGGGCGAAGAGCTGCGACGCTGGGTCCGGCTGCCACGGCACGCCCAGCGCGGCCTCGGCCCTCCACATGTAGTGGAAGAAGCCGCCCAGCATCAGCACGCTGATGAGCAGGAACATGTTTGGCGATGCGCAACGGCCTGCGTGGGCCTATCTCCGTCTGTCTCGTCGCCTGGCTCACGTCGGGCTCGCGTGGGGCGGGGGAGGGAGCTAAGGAGGAGCAGGAGGAGGAGGAGGAGGGGGGATGGTGACGCGCGGCGGGAATAGCGATGTCGGGCATCCGAGATAGTCGGTCGTTGCGTCGCTCAGGTCGGCGCCATGTCCAATGCGGGCACGGATCGAGGTCGGCCAGCGACGAAAACGACGAGGCAAACTGTGGCGCCTCGTCCGAAGAGCGCGGCCGTAATGAGGATTGTCGACTGCCTGATTCAGGGAAGCGAGGCCAACACGACAAGGGAGCAAGAAGGGCTCCGAGTGGCAGAATGGATGACTCGTGCGGCCGCTGACTGCTTGGGCCAGGGTCGCGCTTGTCTCGGCTGCTGGCGGTGCCCGATGTTCCGTTTTGGATGATGAAAGGAACCAAAGGATCGAGGCTGCAGGCCTGGGAACCCGAAATTGGTCAGCATCGACAACGCCAACCATTCGCCGCGTCTGAAGCTTGCCCACAAGCCTGCCCGGAGCCTTGCGCACCAGAGCTCCCCAGCGGCCCCAATTGCGGTCCCAGCACACCAAACCCACTGCCCTCTCGGCGGCCTCACGGCGCCAACCCAGTACGTGGCAGAAAGTAGCCTTCTGCGTACCTGGTGATGGGGCCGGTGAAACTCGCCATCCAGCTGGCTGAGCCGGATCTCGGCCCCAAGCACCACCACGTCTCAACTCGTACCAACCTCCATGTGGCCTGGGGCCGGTTCCTTTTCCGCACCGTCGGATGTGCTTCCATGCACAGGCCCACCCCTCCCTCCCGCTTCCATTGCCACCACCCTGCAACGGCACGGGGTAACAAGGATGTACTAATGTGGCGGTAGCCAGCGCCGCCTGGAACTGCGGCCACCAATATCTTTTTTCTGGATCTCACGAGCAATCCTTCCCGTCTTTGCATCGGTCGACGTGGATCCGAAGAAAGAAAAAGAAATCTTTATCGTATGGTTTGAACATTGTTTATGTCTTATATTCAAGGTCGTCCCCCTATAGTATCCGGAATATCCGCTGGCGTCCCTTGCACCGCGCACCCAATTAAGCGCCCACGCACGCGGTGTCCTATCGTTATATGTGTACAAGATGGATACAAATCCAGTAAAAGAAAAGAGACCCAAGGTTGCATACGTCTCCAAAAGTTTTCCCGATCCACGCCATAAGACTTTTTGCGGCTTTGCCATTGCGCTTGACGCTTTCCCAGCGTACCAGCAAAGAAAGAAAGAAAGAAAAAAGCCGAGAAGAACAGAAAGGGACAAAGAAAACCCTTGCAAACTCCGTTTTCTGTGAGCCTCCGGGTGCTGTGCCGTAAGCTCCATCCCGAGTCGACGCCAATGCAGGCCCGATTCGTCCTGTAACATCCTCTTCCTCCCGACTCCCCAGAGCCGGCCTCTAGCTTCAAATGGGAGTGGCTCGCTATGGGGAGAACATGCGAGTGCTCCTGATGAATTTTGTTTTTGTTTCTTATTTCCCTGAAGACGATTTTCCATGTCTTCCTTTATTCATTTATTTTTTGGGTCCTTTTTCTCTTTTTTTTCGTGACTTTTTTTTTCTTTTGCCGCTGTTTTCCCTATTTCCGAATCCATAAGCTCTGAATTAAATCCTCATAATCATTCATATCCTGTTCATTCCCAATGGGTTCATGTTCATATCGTCGACCTCTCTGCGCCCGTCTTGAGATCCAGCGTATATCTCGCTGTTATCCCACCTGACCACCTGCGGTGGTGCTCTTGGCTTTGAATAGGAACGCGTCGGCGCGTGGTATCTCGCCGTCTGCCCGAAATAATCGGGCGTCCGCCGCCCACTGGGAGGGGAGTTCGTTGGCGACACGGTCGCGGGGTATGGCGGGGAGAACGGAGTAGTCCCTGTGGAGGGTGTTATTGCGTCGTCCACCAGGCTCTTGCCTGTATCCCGGGATAGCATCTCGTACGAACGTCTTTGGTTTTTGAAATCGTCCGCCACACGAGCATCGACCGAGACGAACTCGGCCTTCTTGTGGGAGCGGAATGTGGATGTGAACCAATCCGCCCATCCTGTGACCATCGACCATCTCCCGAGCAGGACCAGGAGCCAAAATCCGTTCATCTAAATGTCTAGTCAGCATCTAGTTTCTTGGTGCGGGCGCGCATTTGGCAGCGCATCCGAGGTGCATGGTGCATGGTGCGGACTTACCGCCAGGAGGAGAAGCACGGCGCCAACAGTGGCTTCGTTGGTTACAAGCACGCTGGCTTGCTCAAGGCACTTGTTCTTGTCGCCGGCGGCCAAGACGAGACATGTCACCCATGGGGTGACCAGGCTCTTCTGCGTTCTGATCCTCTCGAGTGTGTTGTCTTGGAAGACAAAGACGATGGAGAAGAAGATAACGTCGGCAATGATGATGAGCACGATGGCTATACCCCTCCACTGAAGCTGAATAACTCGTCGGACTCGCCGGTACGCCTGCCTCGGCGTCATGGTCTGGATGCTTCGGTTCGACGACGGAAGATTGGAGCCCTCGGTCGAGGCGCTATTGTCGTTAAGCGAGGCGAGGTACACCTTGATACAGTAGCCAAAGGTGGCCAGCTGGATAATAATGGTAAAGCTGGAGAATATCAGCAGCGGGATCCAGAGCACCGCCAGGCTGTTCTCGTGGTTGATGTGGCACGTCTGCCCGAAACGAAACGACACCCCGCTCATGGTCAGGGCCAGGATGATGCCGAGGAGCGGGATTCCCCAGCCGGCGGCCTGGGCAAACCACATGAAAGTCTTGCCAACCACGAATTGCCAGCAGATTTGCAGGTGCAGCGAGAGCGCGCGGAGGAAAATCCACATGACTCCGGCCCAGCCTCCCAGTATAAGCATGGATCCAGAGGCGGCGCATGGCTGGTTCGTCTTCATGTCGTTAGGGGTGATTCTATCGGCGCACTGTTCCGGTTGCGCAGCGAGGGGGATCACGAAACCCATCTATGTAGTGGAATACGTCTGTCAGATGAGCTCCACGGGAGACGAGACAATTTCCGCTATCATCGCCGAGGCCCGGCTAATCGTTGTTGTCTGTCGGACTTACATTCATCATAACAACTGCTATGGTCAGGCAGATACTCAGATAGTGCCTGTGTGTCTTCTCGACGGGCAGGCAAATCCATGATAATAGTAAGAATGCGCACAAAGCGGTCGAGACGACCGCAACAATCTCTGCAATCAATCCGATTGTGTCGAAGCTATCGGGGTAGACCCAGTCCGTCATGGGGCAAGGTAGGCAGCAGGTCAGGTTGCCGAGCTCCGAGCATAGTCTGCCCTTTTGGACTGTTTGTTTCGACACCGGTGTCAGCGGATTCCTGCCGCTCGGGATCCGGAGAAAAAAGAAAAGAAAAATCACATACAGCCTTCTGAGCCGGTAAAGTCTATGGCGTCGACGAAGGGGCTTGGGCAAGCCGGGAGAATCAGTCCCGACAGCGACATGGTTGCGGTGTCGAAACACACCAGCGCCGGGTGCTAGCTATGGCTGACGTATCGTATCGGCCTTTTGTTTCGCTCGGGGCAGGATCGGGTGGCCACAGGGCCGGGTGTTATATGCCCGCCAGGGCCGGCTGCGGCAGCGAGCGAGGAGAGGTCGGAGAGTTGCGACCTGTCTGAGCCTTGGGTGATGGTGGCACAGTTCGAGGAGGACGGGGGGCGGACCGCATCGACGGGCTGACGTCGGATGTCAGTGACACATCGAGCCTTGTATGGCCGTTCAGGTCCCACACAGAGATATGGGAAAAGGAGAGACTGGGGCCGTGGCGCAGGATGGCTCTGGGAGAGGAGCACAGTATATGTGTATTTAAAAAAGGTCAAGTCGTTGGGCAGGCGGGTATCGTGAGCACGGTCGTGCGCTCGGGGATGTGGAAACGAACAAGAGACTGGCGGCAAGGCAGGAAAACAATCGAACAGAACAATCAACAGCAGAACCCCCGGCTTCGCGGGGGGGGAGCGGGAGGAGCACGGAAGATATGTACTGTCCCGGCCAGTGTGTGTGCCTGGAGCCGGGAGTCTGGCTCGGCGGGCGTGCTCCATCCAGCCTCTGGATCCATACATAAGGCAAGGCTTCTTGTCAGGGGGAGGGGGGTGGGGGGAAGGACGGAGGAGGCCGGCGAGAGAGAGGGTGAGAGAGGAAGAGGAAGAATGGGCAGGGGTGTCTCCTCGCTCGAGTCTTGTCCATGATCCACGCCTCCTGGGGCGGGGCACAGCATGCCCTGGATTCACCCAAGGCCCGAGAGACCCAGCCAGAAACAAACGTGTTGGTGCTGCCAGAAAACTCCAGGCTTCAATAAGGCATGGAGCCCTCTTCTCGTCGACGTGGGCAATGCAGCAAGCCCAGCCAGCTATGCTAGGTACGAGACTGCGACAGCACGCGGGCCTGCAGGCTACGTATTGCGCCTGAATCTTCGGCCTGTCGTTGGTGGCGGCGATCTCTTTTGGCGGCCGCTGGTAACCGGGGTCCTCTCTCTCTCTCTCTTCCTCTCTTCTTTCCCTCGTTTTTTTTTTCTCGGTCTCTCCTTCCCACAATGGTTGGTTGGCTCTCCAGCCGGACCAAGAGGTGCAGCTGCAGGTGTCGCACAAGAAGGCTCCATGCTCCATTTGGAAGCATGTGGAGCTGGAGCGACGCTCGTTGATTGGATAGCCTGTCGCCCAGGGTCTGCGGTCGTGGGATGTGGGGCACCGTCCGCAATCCACTCAAGCCGGTCTTTTTTGTCGGCCCCTGCTGACAATGCGCCTCTGCTGGTCGCGAGGGGCTGGGGGGGCAAAAGACGAACGAGGTCGGTGGGGCCAGTCAGCTCCCACGAACAGGGATTCCACCTGGACGTTCCTGATTAGCGACAGGGGCACGGCGACTCGACTCCAGTCATCACGCGCAGCAGCAGCAGCTGGACGCGGCCGCCTGCACTCGCACAAGAAGACGGCCAGATGCGAGCAAATTAAGATTTGCCCGCTGCCCATCGAGCGATCAAATCATGGCTCATTCTGAGAACTGCTGGGGGCATGGTCCGAACTAGCCCATGCTGGCCTGATCGGCCATTTGGGTGGCATCCCCCTCAATGGGGAGGAAGAGGGGGCCTGGGCAGCCGCTACGCTGGGCGGCAGGCTGCGCTGGTAGGCCGCAGGCTAGATTGCCAGTTCCTCCGCGCGGGCCACGGTTTCACGCATTCTGGCCGCCTCCGTGTGGTTGGTGCGCGCTTCTGGGCAGGAAGCCTCCGTTGGGGCTGCTGTTACCGTTGCCCTCTGTCGTTGCCTGCTCGGGCAAGGGCCTGGCTGACCAACCTCTGAAGCTGGCCGTGATGGGCTAGCCCCTCGCGCCTGGATCTTGGCCTCCGAGCCGGCAGAACTGAAAACCCCAAAGATTGGTAGCCCACAACCGCCGCCTCGTTGATTTGTTGTCATCCTTTATTTTTGGTGTTTCTTTTGTGTCCTGCTTGGCCCAGGTTGCTGGCCCCCCAGCTCTTGCATGGCTCTGTTCGTGGCTCTGGGACGAAACGCCAACTTGGACGGAAACCTCTTTTTCCAGAGTCGAAATCCAAGCGGCCCCCGACTGCTCGTCTATAGAAGATGCGCATGGCACAACCGAGATATATGCAAGGCTAAACACGGCACCCGATGGTTGCACGCCGTCAGGTAGGCTTGTCTCAAAATCCATCTGGGACATGCAGACGAGACGCATGCTGCATTCGGCGATGTCACCCACCCACCAATCTCTATTCAAAGCCGCCCTCCCACCATGCAAAATAGGATGAACTGCAGGCAGCTTGGATGCGCGGCCGTCCGTTCCGTCTCGATCAGCTCCCCTGTGACGGCAGAGGCTGTTGGGGACTTGGCTCCGCCAGCAATGCCTATCCGGGTTGTGGGCACAGACCGCAGCTAGTCGCTCAACGGTCGGTCAATGCTCTGGAGAGGGAACGTCCCTGAACAACGCGGTTCCGCAGCAATGGCGCTCGGTATCGCGTGTGAACTGGTCGGCGTTGCCCGTCAGTGGCTGACTCTGGCGGCAAGCAGGCCCTAGCCAGCGGTGCTGTTTTGTTTATCCGAAGGCTAGTGAGCCCATGTCTGTAGACTGATCCCAGGGACGAGCTAACCTACCTAGCCACGACTAGCAATGTGGGTAACCGCCCAAGGGCGCCCAGCCACGCCAGCCCGGTTGGATCGCCAAGTGCGGCGGAAGGCCGGCGATTTCGTCACTCAGCCCACGTGCAGACACGGCGCAGCCTTAGTCTTCTTCAGGTCTCTGTCCCTCAGGCCCCATCTTAGATGAACGCACGCGTCGTCGACAGCTGGACCTTGGCGGGCAGCCTACGGGATCACCACCCCCCAGGCTCTGTGCTGGCGATCACGGGGACTGTGGCGGCCTCAGCCAACCTCCTTGGCGACAGCGCATCGATCGCCAGCCGCCAGGGGGGCGCGCGCAGCCTGACCAGTCTTCCGACCTGCTGTGCCGTGCGGGCGGGGCACAATTTCAGCACCTGAGGGCAAGTAAGCCTGGAGCATGGCTGGAAAGACGGGGCTCGCATCAGCATGCATAGGCACAAGCACACGACCAGCGCCACCAACCATGTGAGGCATTCGACCCCGGCCAAAAGTTTATACCGAGAGGCCCCGTTGCGGTTTTTCTGCTGCGCCCCAGTACGGAATGGATTTGGGGGGGGTGGGCATGGCTGCGGGAGATACTGCACTTGCCTACTTACTGTACCACGTACCGAGCTCAAGGATTGCATGTCCCCCAAAAGCGGAGCCGTTTGCGAATCGGGAACCTCTGATCATTTCATTCATGCGCGTTGAGGGGGTCGCCTGTCTGTATGAGGGGCTGTTCTCGGGCGCCCTGGAAACTCGACCAAATTCGCTCAACACGGCGGCAGCCCAAGCAACAAACTGCCGTGTTCAAAGTTATTTTTCTCATTGAATTTCCCGCTGTGAGTCGGTGCACAATTGCCGACCCGTCATTCTCCCCGCGAACTGAGTCCGTGTGGAAGCAGGCACCAACCCCAGCCCAGCCATCGCGGTGACCAGGCTGCGCGACGTCTAGCAGCGCGCATCAATGAGACTTGGCAGGGGGCCTTCCATGCTCCCTGCCAGCCGCCCAGCCTTCGTCTCCCTATTCATCTGGAGTGTTCCGAAACCAAACAGCCCGGAACCGTCGAGAGATCCTCCCAGGGATTGCCGGAGCCGCCATCTTGGGACTGCGAAGCCGGGGCCGTCTCCTTGATCAGGTGGTGCCTTGGATTCCTGGATTCCGCCACAGCCCGCGAAGGCCATCCCGGGAACGTGCCTACCAAGCACACGCCTGCAACACATGTGTCTGCGGCGTATGCCCAAGGCAGATTCATGGTCGCGATAGATTGGCTGTCGCGCTTGCCGAACTGATGGAAGTGTCTCAAACATGGGACACCAAGCTGCCTCTACGTGAAAGC
>PYSQ01000425.1:7629-28095 GCA_003049435.1 Nakataea oryzae | reverse complement strand
CGCCCTAGTGAGACCAGCCGTACTCGACCCAATCCTTCATGTCAACACGAGGCATCTCGCCCGACAGCTTGGTGCCGCCAAAGTCTGTGTGCTCGCGAATGAACCCAATCTCCATCTCGCCCATAAAGTCTATCATGCTCGCGGTCGCAAACCTGATCGCGCCCCAGTAGTCGCCGCACTCGATCTCGCCCTCGCCCTTCTCAAACCCGCGCCAGTTGAACAGGTACCTGAGCGGCGCCGTCGGCTTCTCAACACCGCCCGGGGCAGCAGTAGCAGCAGCGGCCTCGCCGCCGCCGCCGCTGCCTTCTTCCTCCGCGCGCCAGCTCGCGTAAGGGTCCTCGCCCTGGTAGAAGCCGCGGTCGTACCGGCACCGGTCTTGCCCTGCTCGCGCGTGGACGCTGTGGTGTCGGAGCGCGCTCCGTCGAGTGCGGGCGCATTTGACTGGGGGACGGCCGAGGCGCCGTCTGGTGCTGGGATAGATGCCATTGTGTGTGTGCTTGTTGGACCTGCCAATGTGCAAAACCACGGACACCCGCCTCCTCAAACCCGAGCGCCAGGGGTCATCCATCGAGTCGCGTCATCACGTGCCAGCAGCACGACGTCGAATCCATGCTGGGCTTTGCAGCATAACTCTCGGCAAGGTGTCATGGTGGTTAGTTGACGTGCAGTGTCGCCGGTGCATGTCCGAGCAAAGTTTCTTTGCCGTTACCTGGCAGCGTATTTTTCTTCTTTTTTCTTCTTTTTTTCTTCTTTGCAAGCAGGGGCAGCCGGGGCAACACAGGCCATCCAATTCCACAGCCTCAACCACGCCAGTAGCGACAAGAGCAAGCTCAGGGACGAGGGAGGACACACGGTGCAAGCACGAGGGGATCCGCACCGCCAAGACTTTTCCACGGACATGAACAATTATTTAGGATTCGCGAACATCTACTCAATTTTACAAGACGAGAGTGTTATGTAGAAACCACCACACTCGGCAGGTAAAATATCTGCCACTTGTATCCAAAGCCCTTGCCTTGGACTCTGCTTCTTGCCACCACCCATTGCCGATTGTGTTGTGCACCACAACATGCTCATTGGCCTTTCTCGGCCGAAAACTGTCGCCCACAACGCCGTCGGTAGCTTCTGGCGGCCGAGACTGGTTGCTCACAGGGGCAGCAGCAGCTTAACAGTGGTGAAGGGACGAGCCCAGGGCGTTGGCGCAAAAGTCCGTGCCGGACCTCATGTAGCCTTGGGCCGAGGAGCCCCGGGTGCCCTCGGAGCCGGCAATATACCTGCCGCACTCCCCCGTGATGATGGCCAGCCACTCGCCGTAAGTCTGGGCCGTGACGCCGAGGTAGGACCTGTCCGAGTAGTTGCAGACAAAGGCCACGACGGAGCGGCCCATGATGGAGTAGTACGACATGCGCGGCTGGATAAAGGTGTAACCCGAGCCGAACTGGGACTTGAGGTTGGCCACGACGGCATCGCAGTCGCCCGGGTTGAGCGTGAAGCCGCAGCCGCAGTAGATGTTGTCGCGGCGCTTGCTGAGGAGCGGGTTGCCGGCGTGGCGCGGCGTCACGGGCGCGGCGGCGGGGGCCGACTGCAGCCGGACATCGGCGCCCTCGGGCGGCGACGAGACGAGCATGTCGGGCGTCAGGAGCTCGTGCACCTCTTGGCCTTCGGCGTTGTAGTAGGCCCGGTAGACTCCGGTGCCCTGGCCCTCCGGCACCTTGAAGGCCGAGACGAGGGAGAGGGAAGAAACGAGGAGGGCGGTCGGGAAAAGCATCTTGGCGGTTCTTGTCGAGGCCTGTCTGTACGGGTGTGTGGCTTGGGGATGTGTGTTTGGCGCCTGGGGAAGAGATGCTGATGCCGATGAGGGAGGAGAACGAAACACCAAGGAGCGTGCTAGGGGAGACGCTGTTTTATAGCCGGACCACGAGTGACGATGCTGCGCGAGAAGACGGCCGTCCTACCTCCTTCCCTTCCGGGCCAAGCAGCCCCCGTCTAGCCTGCCTGCGGCCTTAAGATGCCATCCAGACCGATGCTGTGCATTGCAAGCAACCAATACTTTACTGCCAAGGATGCTGCTCCCAACACTGGCAGACCATAAATTGTCCGTTTTTCCGTCGATGTATCCGCATTTTTTTGGGGTCGGTCAGCACAAGGTGGTATTTATTGCCCGGGGCTGTGTTCTTTTGAACCAAGGATAAAGATTCGTGCGGATGGAAAAGCCCGATTCACTAGTAGAAAGGAAAAGTCCTTGCATTTACCAGCCAGCTTGTGATCGTCGACGTGAGGGAACGTTGGTGGCCTTGGCTAGAGTGCCCATTTGGCCATCCTCCCAGTCCCCACTGGGGTCCACGATTTCACGGCCACCAGCGATGCTTGGGGGCCTTACATTATCGTATTCCACCGCGACGGCCAGCTGTCTGGTCCATTGACACGCATTGCTCCGTGTCAGCGAACAGCACGTCGCAATCGCGTCCCAAACCCCGGCTTTCCATCACACAGGTGTTGCTCTTCTCCGCTGTTCTGTTAAGCCCGCTCGGGTCCCTTTTCGCCTGTCCCGTATTCCAATTTATCGTTTCCAGCCCCGGAATACGTGATTCTCCAAGTACTGCGCCCTCGTCGGGTGCAACCTCTGGCCGCCGCTTTGGTAAACCACCTTGACGTGACGCCGGGCTGGTGGAGCGTTGATGGTGGGCTCGGGTGGAATCAGCTCCGGAGGCGGCAGGGTGGGGATAACGCTAGTGTCAGGCACGGCGGGGAATCGACCATTCCGGTAAATCGTAAATCGCACAACCATGCTGGACGGGACGCAAGCGGGCCGTAAAGGAGGATGGAAGAAAGTCGGGGTGGGGCCAGCAGCCCAGGGCAGCGGCAGCCAGCCAGGTGCCGATGGCCAAACGCGCGGCTGGTGTTTACGGGGCGACGCCGCCTTGTGATGGAGCCCGCTGGCGCGTTTATTTGACGCGCGCTTGCGGAGCTATGGCAGCCCCGATTCGGCAGTCGACCTGTGGGCAGCATGGCGGGACCGATGTCCTCGAACAGCCGTCCCGCCGTGCTTCCAGTGGGCAAGGGTCGCAGCTCGGAAACCCTTGCTTTCGACAGTCGCCTGCCGACCATGTCCTGCATTGGATGGCCGAGGAGGCTGTGGCTACCCCAAATCGATTGATTAGCTAGGGGTTCCTGCTGCCTGGCCTCAGTTCGGAGCTTCCAAAACAGCTCCAGAGCTCAGGGTCCCGCTTGCATCGATCGCACCTGCCTTGTGCCGCCAACGGTGGAGCCCTCAGGCACCAGCTCCCAGCCTGCCCCGCTGACCGAAGCTGAAGCTGGCGCAGGGAAACAGCACCACGGCCAGCCCACCACCCATGGCTTGCCCACCTGTCTCGTGCAAAACGAACAAGCAGCCGCTGGCCACGGCCTTCCCCTGCCAGCGCCCACAATCGGAATCGCCATGGGCAGCGCGACGTTGAGCCCAGCCTCGCTCCGAAGCGCTGCATCCCACGACCGCCCAGCCCGCGCCAGCTCTATCCCTGCCGCCCCAGCCCGCGCCAAGGTGAGTCCGCAAGGCTTGGGACATGGCTCGCTTTTCCAACACATCGTTCCTCACCTAAGCCTGGCCCCGCCCCCCAAGGCCGACACGGTCCCAAAACGCGGCTCGCTCGAGCTGTCGCATTTCCCCACCAAGCGACGACGCCTGGCCTCGCTCGCTGCCGGAGAAGAGAGCGCCTCGGGGCTTAGCGCCGCCACCCATGGCGCGAGGGACGAGCTTTCCCTGCCAGAGCCTCCTTGCACCGCCCAGCCACGCCGCCCTTCACCCATGGCCGCTGGAGAATCGAGCATAGACTGCGACACGGACGGCGAAAAGAGCGAGCCTTCGCTGGCAGAGCCCTGCTTGAGCGCCTGCGACCATTCCCAAGCCTCGGCCAGTCCAGCCATGCCTCGAACCCCGCCATCGAGCCGCCCTGTTCCCTGCTGGGAGACAGTGCGCGCCTTCGGTACCGACCTCGCGCAAAGCCCTCCTCGGTCCGCCCACCATGCGTCGGCCGACAAGCAGCTTGACGAGGCAGCAAGTCTGGTCGCAGCGCTCGAGAAAGAATACACAGACAAGAAGGCCTCCCTTCGCGAGGCCCGCAGCTGGCTTGGCCACCAGCTGGCCACCTATGACGGCAGCCGACCCGTGGCAGTCAACGATTCGGTCAAGCGCATCAGGGTCTTGCAAGGCGAGGTCAAGGAGCTACTGCGCCGCCTGCGCGAGGCCCAGGATCTGGAGCTCGAACTGGGCGAGCAGCGAGACGACCGCCAGCTCGACGTCCGGCTCGAGCACGCCCACTTGTTCCAGCGCCTCACCAAGCTCGGCCCCACTGGCGTCGCAGCAATCCTCCGAGTCCTGCTCAGCGCCGCGGGCGCGCACCGAGACAAAGAGGGGGCCGAGACGGACGAGCGCATTGCCGAGATCCTAAAGGCTTTTGACGAGGACTTTTTGCGCGAGCAGCTGTCCGTCTGCCCAGCGGTTTTGCCGGGCACGCCATAGACTTGGACTTTTGCAAATTGTCAGCCCCGCGGCCTCGCTGGGTAATTATGTGTTAGCTGTGAGAGACAAAATGTCTGGGTGCGGAGGAGAGAAGGGGAGGATACATGTGATGGCCGCAATGAACGCAACGACCAGCTTGTAGACTGTAGAATTCAGGGGCTGATGCGAGCGTCGCACACAAGATCCTTGTCGCGCTGATGATGCTCGTCGGAGACGTGCTGTCCGTCGCGACACGCAAGCCCGCAGGACAATCATCGCCGCTGCGAGAATCCAAGATCCTTTGACACATCGATTCCACTGGCCTCCCTTTCGCCTTGCCTCGTGGGACGGCAACCCGTTCCGCCCAACCAACAAAGCCGTGGTTAGTCAAATAACCTTGCACATGCACCGGTAAGCTCATTGTTTTTTTTTTCTTTGATATTACCCAAATTAAGATGAACATTATTAAAATACGGTTGCATTCATGTCCTCCATTATTCCAAACCAAACCCAAATGTGGCTTGTTTATTTGCCGCCCGGCGTAGGCCAAGTAATGACCGGGGGCGGGATGACGGGGACGCCGGCGCAATCGGGTCTCTCGTGATTGTTTAAGTTGCAGCTCCAAAGCCTGCCCCACTCCTTGGAGTTTTGGAACCACGGGCTACTGCAAGGCAGCTCCCCTCGGCTATCATCTTTATGGGTCTCGCCGAGCCAGCACTGCGTCGAGATGGCGTCGACTCGTTAGCTGGCGAGCACGCGTTTATATATGGGCGGGATCTTTCCACTTACGCAAGTGAGCTGGCCGGTCATGTAGACGCAGCAGTCGTAGGGGGGTCTCGGGGAGAGGCCGGTCCAGACGGGGCAGGCCGAGTTGTCGGCGCGGGCTTGCACCTCGGCGATGGGAGAGGCGGCGGCGAGCCCGGCAGCGAGGGCGACCAGAGGCTTAAAGGACTACATTTTTTTGCGGGCGGCTGGCGAGACTGGGAGAACACTGATGGATGGGGAAGGGGAAGACACTGGTAGATGGGTAAGGAAAAGAAGAATGAAAGTTGAAGGAAGCGAAAGCCCCCTTTCTTATATACACGGAGCGGCGTCTTAACGCATCCCGGATATACCTTCGTCGCGGGCACGATCCGCAAACTATACGCGATACGACAAGCGACGGCGCGGGGAAGCCAGCAACAAGCTAGCCGGTAACGGGCGTACTAAGGGAGGCATGATTGCACCTTGTAATGGGCCCGACTTGGAACCCAATAAGGAGATGCGAGAAGGATCGAAAAAAGAGGTTGTGTTTGAGAGAAATGATATGACGCGCTTGTGAGCACGGGTCGCTATTCCTACAACAGCCGGCTAGCTCCGTGAGTAGCTTTACTGCTCGGCCCTCTCGGCGCTTGGCGTTCTAATACAAGCCAGCTTTCTCACGTTATATGCATATCATTACTCAAGGTGGCTCTTTTTAATCCCGACGGAAGCCTAGGAGGATTATGCTAGCCGGTGTACCAGTGTTGGGTTTGGTCCATTTTGGGTTGCAAAAAACAACAAAGGCTATACGGTGACGTCGCCCAAGGCGCTTACAACAGCCTGGGTTAACTTGCAACGACGTACAAGGCTGACTGACACCCCTCTTTGGGCTGGTTAATGTGCTTTGAAAAGTGCACCGGAATGAGAACGTAATGGTGCCGTGAGACAGATCGGCGCGATTGCAGCCAGAGTCTGACAGGAGTGATATCTCAGAGACTTTTACTGGATATATAAAGCAAGATACTCCCGTCTTCGATTAAAACAAACGGAGAGCTGTCTTTTACACAGCATTCCCAACTTATATAAAGGCATACGTATACAAACCAAAAACACAACGCCAGCATACAAGCAAGCATAATGCGGTTCAAGGTAATAAAAAAACCCCCAAACGGTCGGAAGCGTTCCTTTCTCCAGCTAACCCTGCAAGATCTTCGCACCGCTCGCCGTCCTCCTCGGCTCGGGCATAGCCCAATCGACGGTCCCCGAGGCCACGTGCGGCCGGTCGCTCCCAGGGCCTAACGTGTACACGTGGATAATTGGTGGGATCCGGAACTGGAACGGCGAGGACCCTGCGGCGGCCTTACGCCTCCGCCTTAGCAGGTGCGGCGATGTTAGTAACTATAGCTGGATAGAGGACGCTGGGACGGCCCGAGCTACCTTCACTCTCAACAGCGGCGTGGAGTGCGTCGTGTTAGCGATCAGATATGCAGGCGGCCCGGGCGACATTACTTGCGCTATACGTTAAAGGGAAGAAGGGGGTTTCTTTGGCGTAATTTTCTTTGTCTTGTGAGAATCCAAGTTTTCCCAGCTTTGGATAGGCTAGGGATATGCCTTGTGCTTAGGCACACTTTCATTCTTTAATAAACTCGAACCCATTCGTTTTTTCTCTTATACAAAATCCACTATCATGAAAGTCTTTATCCTCTACTTACAGCTTTGTGCCTTGCGCAACGGTGGCGCCGCTTGCGTGTGCCACATCTTTATTAGCAGCATTGGATGGAGCGCTCTTCATCCCTTTGGAACTACGTTTGCAGCCACTGTATCAGCTCTCTTAGTATTCGCGTAAAGTGAGCAAGCGTTGCGGACTCCATAGCCATAGCAAGGCTGAAGTCCACGCTTGTTTTATTCGAATTAAAGCAAGCGCTGTGGAGCTTTTACGCCTCATTTACTTGCTTAGACTCGGAGATGGGCTGACTAAGCTCCGATTAGTGAGCACAGCCCAGCAAAGCCGTAGGGTCGTGCACGGGATGGCGACGTCGCGTTCTTCTGGCTATCGTGTCCTAAGCAGCTGCTTTGCTGCACTCTCCGCTTCCACGTTAACCAGACGGTCATTCTCTTATTTAACATGGCGGCACCAACAGCACCTTCGCTTAACCTTCTTAACGAAGCTATCGCCACGGTTAGCGCCGACCGACTGCGCGAACTCGTGCGCGAACTATGCGCGACTTCGGAGACAGCCCGCAAGCATCTCAGCTACAGGTTGCTAATTGGTGCAACTACTGAGCTTGTCGACCTAACTAAAGACGCAGACAAGACGCCTATGGAAGGCGGCGCGTCGGCAAGCCAGAAGCGAAAACGGACGATATACCGCTACGAAATGTGCGAGCAATGCGGAGAGGAATATGACGTCGAGACTAGTGGCCGTAAAGATTGCAGATGGCATGACGGTAAGCTTGAGGCAGCGCTCTCTACCTTGCAACCGCTTAACCGGGCATTGCTTAACTCGAATTATAGGGGAGGATGAGCCCGATTATGATGGGTTCTTCGCGGACCACGACGAGGACTGCCATGGTCCGATCGACTCTGAGTGGGCGCGGAAGGAATATCCCGACGGTTTCATTTGGAACTGCTGCGACAAGATAGGTGCAAATGCTAAGGGTTGTCAAAAAGGACGGCATGTACCCGCGGACAGGAACAAAGCAAAGAGGAAGCTATAAAGCACGCTCTTGGAGTTCCTACCACGGTAGCGGCCATGATTCACGTAGCTTCCTATTTGTAGCACTGCAGATGCCTTTAGATGTTCCGAGGTTTAAATCCATGCCAAAGCCGCCCAAGCCCGCTCCCGAATGCTGCAGTTAAAAAAAGCCTCGGATCCTATCCATCCAAATCCAGCCTGCAATACATGTCCTGATATGCCATCTCCTGGCTGATAAAAAAGACAAAAACAAAAAACAGGTAGCTGTCTGTTATTAATGGTCTGGTCTGCAAGAGACGGTCCAGTCGTCGCAAGACGCTTCAACGCTGCAATGGTATCAAAGTCCCCTCCGATGGTATGCTTTCCCTCGACACAGTCGCCGAGATATTTCAGTTTCCAAACCTATCTCCTCAAAACTTCTCCATAAAGTTGTTGCGCACAGTCCACATGCGGCACCTCTTGCCATAGATGAACAGCGGCACCGCGAAGGCAACCACAAATAGCTGGATGACGCCCAGCCAGATGAAGACGGACTTGGCCCCGTCGTGCTCGAGCCACTCTGTCACGAAGAGGCTGAAGACGAGACCGTGCAGGATGTTCTTTGCAAAGTTGAGCGTCACGAGCGCCTCGCCCGCGTACTGCCGGTAGCTGTCGACGCAAAAGGTTATTGACGTGGTGCTGCCCAGGCAGCAGCCGAAGCTGATGATGCCGAAGAAGACGGTCGGCACCATCCAGTTGTCGCGCTGCTCGGCGCTCCAGCCGAAGCCCATCAGGCCCATGACGGTGGTTATGCCGATGGGGAGGGCCATGATGAGACGAAACTCGGGCTCGTACAGGCCGCCGTTGCGCCGGGACATGGCCTTGACGAAAATGTCCGAGACCTTGCCCGCGACGGCCGTGCCCAGCACGCCGCCGATAAAGGGCGAGAGGTAAACGAGGCCGACGCCGAGCGCGTCAAAGTCGTAGTACTTCTCGCGGTAGATGACGGCGACCGACTCGGACACGACGATAAGCCAGCCGACCGAGCACGCGTACATGGCCGAGGACCAGAGCACGGCCGGGTAGCTGAAGAGGACAAAGGGCCGGAACGCGACCTTGAGCCAGCGGTCCTGGTTGAGGCGGCCGTGCCACGGGCGGAGCTGCTGGACGAACGACTTGGCCTCGCGCTCGCGCCAGTGGCTCGAGTACATGTTGGCCGTCGCCTTGGCGTGCTGCTGCTTCTCGGGGTCGGGCTCGGTCGCGGAAGCCGGAGGGCGGCTGAGCATGGGCGAGGCCTTGCTGTCGCTCTCGAGCCTTGGGTGGGCCGAGGCCGGGGCGGCGATGCGGTCGATCTCCCCCCGTTCCAGATTCACCGTGTCGAGGGGCGCGATGGCCGGGGGCTTGAGCTGCTTCTCGTCCTCTGAGCTGGTAGCCTCGAATGCCTCGGGCTTGGTGTCCTTGCCGGAGAGGTCGCCGTCAGCTTTCGCTTCAGGCGATGTCTCGGTCTCGCTGTTGCTGCCTGTTTCTTCAGACTGCGCGAACATGACGTGTTGGTCGTGACGTCTGAGGGGGGTCATGCCCTCGGAGGGCGCAGGCATGGGGGCTGCGTGCGCCGTTGCAGGTCTCGGAGGCTCCGCATCCGCCGGTCGCTCCGGCTTATGATGATGAATGTACCTGGACGACACACGCTTAAAGATGCCGGGCCTGGAGGGGGCCTTTGGCTTAGCGTGCGGCACGCGCTCCCAGAACGTTTCGGGGACGAAGAGGAAGAGCAGGACGCCGCAGAATGCGACGACAAAAGCAACGATCCTGCATGAAATCCGTTAGCCCCAGTCTCGGCGCATTAGAAAACGGGAGAGGGGAGGGCGGTAATTACCAAAAGACCCAGCGCCACGAGAGCGATTGGATAATGGCGGCGCTGACCAGCGGGATCAGGTTCTTGCCGCCGAGGAGCAGCAGGGTGTAGATGCCGAGCCGGTACGCCCTCTCGTGCAAGAAGAAGATCTCGGCGACGGTGGCAGAAGGCAAGCACTCAACCGGGCTGACGGCGACGCCCTGGAAGATCCTCGCGGCCACCAGCGAGGGGAAGTTCGGAGACAGCGCGCACCAGACCGAGGTGACGATGAAGAGGACGGCGCTAACCAGGTAGACGGGCCTCTTGCCGTAGAGAATGGCCGTGGGCGACGCGAAGACGGAGCCTAGACCCATGCCCATCATATAGAGGCCGACGGTCAGAGACACCTGGTGCACGGGGACCTGGTAGTCCTTGGCGATGTCGGTAAAGCCGGCGGCCAGGACAGACGTCTGGCCGCCGCCGACCATGCAGTACAGGCCGATAGAGAGCAGGGCGGCGTCGCGGCGCCATTTGGGCCAGTTCAACGGGTCGTTTGGCGCATCCTCGGGCTGCGGATCCAGGATGATCTTGCCGTCCGACGTCTTCTTCTTGGAGTCGGCGGCCGGCGGGAGCGCCTCGGGAAAGTTGCCGGTGGGGAAGGACGAGTGGGACGTCCGGGCCGGCGCGTTGCGCAGGCCCAGGGGCTCGTTCTTGTGGTCTGCGAGCAGCAGCACGGAGCCTGTGGCGGGAGGGTTGGGCTGCGGTTAGAAACTAATGGCTGCGCGGTCAGGGGCTGGCGTCAACTCAATGCTCCTCACCTGGCACCTCGATGGTCCTCTTGTCGTTCAGCACGCCGAAGCTCCACTTGGGCGGCGCGTTGGACGCCGGCTCGTCCGCGTCCTCGGTCTCGTTGGTATCGCCGGCCGAGGCATTCTTTGCTTTGCGCCCGCCAAAGAAGGGCAGGCGCGACGCGAATGAGGGCTGTGTCGCGTCTCGAGCCGCCATGTCGAGACGGTGGCGTCGGGTCGAGAGATGGGACGGCTTGGTGCGGCGGCAGACAGCGCGAGATGGGCGGGCGGCGGCCGTGGGTATTGGAGGAAAGCCAAGGCAATTAAACTGTTGGGACGGCGGCTCGCGCGAGGCGAGGATGGCCCGAGGGGAGCGCTGGCTGCATGCGACTCGCGCGGCACGGTCGCGCTACTCGACGACTGCTCGACTGCTCGACTACTCGACCTCGCTCACACCAAGGGGGGCGGGCGGGCTTGTCCTGCTTAGTAGGCAGACTCGCAGCAGCGGCGCCGTCTCGGAATGGCGTGGGTGACGTGATATTTCTGTGCTGAGAAACCGTCAACCCGGTGCTCACGGGGCGCCCTTTGTTCGAGGGGTGGGGACAGACGCTCCACGTGGGCAAGCATCACGACCAGGGCCGCCGTGTCAGCGTCGGGCGACAATGGCCGCGCCCGAGTCGTGCGGGGTCTGCGATCAAGGCGGCTGTCTTCTTGGCTGTGGGCATCCTCGCAGCGCGCGACCGCCAACGGGCAGACCGCGCGCCTGCCCTGCTGCCCACATGCATCTCGGGAGGCGCACAGGGAGCACAGGGGCACCGACAGTATCCGCCGTCGGGGGGCGAGATCGGCAGAAGCGCGCCGCCGACAGCCCGCCTACGGTATGGGCACCGTGGTGGGGTGGTGGGCAGCTGGTTAGATAGCCCTCGCGGTGGGTCGCGGCGCAATTTGGGCGGCGCCCGATGCGGTGATACGGTCGGGATCCTCATTCCTGGCATCCTGGAGCGTGCCAACTCGCGGGCGTCCGCCAAGATGGCAGCGGCGCGGCGCATCGAGGCTAGCCCGTGTCACATGGGTGCGCCGATCCAGTCAGTGGCCGTTGTCTGCTGCAGGCGCCCTGTCGCCTGTTGTTTCCAAGAAACAAAGGGTCTTGGTATTTAGTGGGCCATGACGAAGCCGTGCGCAAGCGCGACGTGCCATTGCAAGGCAGCCCCATGGACCCCATGGGCCCATGCACCTTTGGGCGGCACACCGCATGCTGTGCGACGCGCGACACCACCTTTGTCACCGCCGCCCGCTATCCTCCCGCACGAGCGCCGCCGCCAAGATTCGGCTTGGGCGGCCCCATTTGCTGTGCTGGCACCATCTCCACCGCGGGCCTTTTCGACGGAGCACTGCCCGTGCGAGCAAACCGCCGCTACGTTTCTCGCGCACACCGCAAACCGCCTCGACGCATCGGCACGGCATTGCAGCAATTTAACCAAGGCCAGGGACCCTTGGCTGGAGCTGGTGCTTGCTGCGTTTGTTTGGCACAACATGACGGACGGGAGCAACATTAATCTTGCCTGGTGTCGGCATCCTCGCACCTGCACTGTCCCAGCGATAAAAATCGAATGCCGACGCGCCACGGGCGACATGACGGGCAAGACCCCGCCCCCGCGCTCGCTCCCCACAGATGCGATACAAACCTGCAAATGACCCGAGACGATTGGTTTTTGTGTGCGTATGTGTGTGTGAATCTCCGTTCCGCCTCACTATCTTGCTCCAAAGCCAAGCAGCCCAAGTCCCGACCCGCTTGCCCGCTTGCAACCCACAGGTTTGCAGCAATGTGATCTTCCTGCCGTAAGCTCTCCACCTTCCTAATAAGCGGGGCGATCTGCTTTGATCTACGCAGAAAGATCGCCGTATAGGGTGGAAGCTTAAGAATATAACACGTCGTAAAGAAAACGCTACAGCCAAACGAGCAAATAAAGGGGTTACACCTTTTTCCCTTCTTAATAGGGCCGTTAAACAGCCTAACGGGGTTAAGCTACAGTTGGAAGACAAAAGTATCGGTAATTTTTTCACCCCGCACCCAACCCTCGTCATCACCATTCCGATTAATTCTGGCACTGCAACACAACTACGGCTTCAATTTGTATAATAAATATATGGCTAAATAGAGCAAAATCTGTAGATTACGCCAGGCTATTTTTAATACTTTATATACCAACCCTTAGCCTTAATGACGGNACTTTATATACCAACCCTTAGCCTTAATGACGGCCTCCAATCTGTAACGCATGCTTAAAGCTAGGTTTTCAAGCACCCCTTCTGCCAATTCGTCCCACGCCGCAATAGCGGCCTTAATTAACTTATTCCGGCTTTTTTCGGTTTTAAAAAAGGTAGCTAATTCCGGATTTCTTTTGTAAATAGCTTCCTTAAGCAATTTTTATAGATTTTCGATAAGGTTAAAATTAGGAAAATTTAGCGGCCATTCGATAATTTTAACCCCGTACTTTTCAGTTTACGGATAAAGCCATTCGTAAATTTTATAATACGCATATGTAGGTACGTTATTTTAAACAAATACGCTATTAGGCTTAGATATTGTTAGGAGATTTTCTTATAGGTATTGGAATATAATCCGGCCTGTAATTCTGTTTTTTTTAAAAAGGGGGTTTCTATATATAAGCTATAACGTAATGCGAAATTTCTATAAAAATGCGGCCCAAAACATCTGGCCGTACTTCGACGGCTTTTCTTTTAGCTATAAATTTTTAGGATTTAATTTGTTTTCCTTACAATTAAAAATGGTAAAATTAAAAACGTTAGCATAAAGGTATGGGTTTAAAAGTTAATTTTACAACTTTGCATTATACGCGTTTCGTATGATTTTTTTTACTACGTACGATAATCGATTCGTTAGAAAAAATCCAGCGTTTTTAAAGGTAAGTAGGTAGGTTTATATATTTTTCAATAAAAGCTAAGCGCTATAAAGCATTTTCCGGGGTTAAGCGAAGCTTCCGGACTGCAGGGCGGTGCTAAATACCCAATTTTCCAAAAGCCTGGATTACAGTTTTAATACTGCATTTCAAACGGCAAATAGCTAATAAATTAGCCGGTTTAATAAAAGGGTCGTTATCGATAACCCTTAGGAAATTACTGATATTATTTTAGGAAAGGGTAAAGGGTCGCCCCGAACGAAGTTATAATATGGCCGATTTTTAGTTATTATATTTCGATAAAATACCTGTTAAAATAAGCTCCGGCATACAGGGATTATTATTTAGGGTACTTACCCTGTAATAATACTTAGGTTATAAGATTACCCTAGGCTAATATTTTAGCTGTTAGAAAGGAATCTCTTTATAACAATAATACCATACTACCTACCCTGTAGCTAGTTGTATTACCTTAGGGTGCATATTAGCCTAAGTGCTATTTGCATTGTTAAACCTACCCTGTATACGTGGTATTACAAATAGGTGCAATGCATTAAATGCATAAGGTGCACGCACCAAAGGCTACCCTGCACCTTTATAGGGCCGCCATGCACTTATCCTGTAACCCAAGTGGGTGCCACGCCCAAGTCAGATTTGGAGGCCCAACGCGGAGATGGCTTTGGTGGCCGTGAGTCGATTTTTAAAAATCCCCATATAAAATAATTTTTCGGAAATTCACTTATGGCACCGGAAGCCCTTTAGGCGGGATATGCACGGGATGCGTGTCGGAGGCTATATGAGGGAAGGCAATGCACCCTCACTAGGATCACTGTAAATAGAAAAGCGACAGTACACAATATAGGCCCTGAAGCACTGTAATTACAGTGGCTTTAGGGCCCAAGTTACCCTGCACTCCAAGACACCATTTAATAATACCATAAACGGTATTCCGGGAAATATCATATTTAGCCGCTAACGCGCGTATAGAAATGCTAATTGCATATTTTGTTACAATTTTCGTCCTTTTATAAGGGGAATGTTCCTTTATTAGATTTTCCGGCCTTCGTTTGGGCATGTTATAGGTATTGGAAAAAAAAGAAAGTGTGTTGTTAAGTCAGTATGAAATGCGGGGTTGAAAAAAAATTACCGATACTTTTATCCTCCGACTGTAGGTATTATAAATACCCCGTCCGCCGATCTCACGCTATTAGTCAATCAAAACTACCATTAATGTTAAGCTCATATATTGCGGGTACTCTAACCGGCGCTTTTGGGGGTCGGGCACCCAACCTCACTCAAGGGGTGGATACCTAACGTCTGGTGGACCATCCATTCACGGTGGGTTACGACCGTGCAAGCAACACCTCCTCCTCGCACGATTCTTTCGGTGGTCGCGGAAGCAGCGGCAGGATGGAGCCCACGTTAATAAGAGCTGTTGTCTTGGTACGTACTCGCCATGCAGCCTATCGACTGGCCCATCAGCTCCCTCTCCCGCGTCCTCGGTACCGAGACCATCTTCCTGGCCCACGATAGTCCACGTCCATCATCTTTTCCTCCTCGGAAAACCCGCCCCTTATCTGCTCCGCCCACAAGCGTCGCAGGTCAACATCGCCCTTGCCGTCATGTGGCGGGCGTGCCTCGTCGCTCGTCGCGATGTAGAGCTCCACATTATCCGCATGCACCTCCTCTCCCCCATAGCCATTGTATATGCCACGTCTCCCCTCTGGCTCGTGGTAGCACGTGCCGTCGACACTCTCTACCGACGGCGCGGACTGCAGTTTGAGGTCGAAACACGTCTCGGACGGGACAGTGCGGTTATCCACGGCACGGTAGACCTTCATCACATCAGGGACTTCCATCCCGTTCCGAGCGTACAGGTCGGCCAGGTAATGGGGGTTGGGGCTCGCCCTCGCCTGCGTGAACATTTCGTCCGTGAACTCAAAATCCCAGTCCATCTTCTCGTCCCATTGCGTCTGGTAATCGGCCACGATCAGAGCGCGCGCCACGGCGGGACGCATGTACGGCCTGCGGCGGGCGAGCTCGACGTACGTTTCGGCGGCAGCGCGAGTCGGGTACCAGATCTGCCAGGGGAGCTCATCGTCAGGGGGTTGGTCTTCCGAAATTCGTGACAAGTCGTTGCTCATAATGAACCGGGCGTGGATCGCCTGCATGTAGTGCTTGCGGGGCTGGTCGTGGAGCATCCACCTCGCGAAGCCGGTATTGTGGTGAATGCCGCGCCTCACGCAGCAGTCCTCATTAATACTAACGTGGACAGGTCGCCTGAGACGCGCGTACCGGTCAATGTCGCCGTGGTAAGCCGCCATCAAAATCAACACGTCCTTATTCCCGGCGGGCAGATCGCGCGGGAGTGGGTTCCAGAGGAGGGACAGCATCGCATCGTTTTTGGGGGGCAGAACACGCTCCTCATCAGGGTCGACATGGTTACTATAATGGCCTTCGAAACCAAACGTCGTAACCTCGCCGATGCTCCAATCCTCGGTAATATTAAAGTAGTACGGCGCAAGCGCTTGTTCCAGATGATTCCAGGTGGGAGTAAGCCGTATGCCGTCGAGATCCATCTCGTCTAGCCATGTGCGATCAAGGAAGCTTCTCGAATAGACCAGGATGGACCGAACCGCTGTGTCCCCGTTCAGCCCGTGCTGGGCCGGGACTGGATTGTCTTCTCGGATAGTTCTCGCATAGTCGTTCATAATGGTCCACCTTACGGGCTGCGCGACGATCAAGTCGAAAATGTCCTGGCTCCGGCCGTCGTTCGTGGCGAGGTTGTCGCGGGCCTCCTCTGCAATGGACACGTCGGGGAGGAGGTTGAGCTCTTGGTAAAGACGGGCGTATCCGGCCACGGCACATGCGCGGCCAACCTGGTAGCGCATTTTCGGGTACCGCTTTGCTAATGCGCGATATGTCCCTTCAGATGCCACGTCTGGGTACCAAATGCAGTACGGAACGTGTGCTTCGTTGTCGATGTCGGGGATTTGGTCGCTCATAATTTCGCGGGCGTTTAGGGTCCGCACCAGGACCGAAATGCCGGCGGCGCGGGCTGCATCGCGCAACTCGCCGCCGAAGCCCGGATGGTGGCGGATGCCCTTCAGAATGCACCATTGCGTAAAGGCTCCGACGCCGCCCATACTCGCCGGAAGTCGCTCGCCGCGCAGCGCGGAGCGACAGTCTTCCTCGTTAGACTCGCCCCTGTGCTCGGTCGAGACCTGCCAGCCAACCAGGTCTTCGGCACGAAATACTCGCGTTGAATCCGGACGACCGGGCGGGGTGGCGGACGTATCGGATTTCCCCATGGCGACGGCAAATCAAGCGGATGGAAAATGGTTAGGGAATGAATGTTCAAATGGAAGATTTATTGCAAGTGATAAAAAAGGTCGATTGATGCTTGTTTTTGATCACGACACTAGAGGGGCTGCCTACCAGGCAGGTAGGTAGCGCGCAATACAAGTTAAACCCCCGCCCGCTTAGCCCCACCCCCACCTCTATCGCAGTGGGTCAACGCTCCTAGGCTCAATATGTGTAGGCTTAACCCAACAATGAAGGCTGGCAGCGCTGCATTACTATGAGGTTTGTTTGGTAACCACTGGTAGGAAACAAGAAAGAAGTTCGAATTAAATAAATTAAACGGGACTAGGTAGAGAATAAAAGAGAAGTAGCTGGAATAGGTTCCGAAATGCCTGGTATCTTGTCGCCCCCTTAACCTCAGTTCCCCCCTTATTACTTGCACTTTCCCACCGTCTTCCTAAGCTCCTTTATCACAGAGAGATGTCTGGCGGTAAGCGGCTCTGCATTGAAAAGATTTTTAGCTTTGTCCCACTTCTGCCGCAGCTGCGACTTCGTATCCGAAAGCCGAGCGTCGTTGTTCTGCGTGTCCTCTACCCGGATTTCGACCCACGACTTGGAGCCCCAGTTGACTTTCTTCGTCTCGATGACGATCTTTTCTTTGTAACGCTTCGTGTTGCCGTTCTCGTCCGTGTGCTCGTACTCGAGGTTCCTGATGTCGCTAAACCTCTTCTCCATCCACTGCAGCTGCAGGTTGAGGTTGGTCCCCTCTCGCACCTTGAGGATATCTTGCAGCACCACCTTTCCGCTCTTCTGGTAGAGCTGGGCTTTCGTTAGGTCGTCTTCTTTGCCGGACCAGCGGCTTAGGGCTCCCTTTATCTCGGTGTCGAACTTGACCATTGCTTTGTACGCCCCCGTAAAGCTTTTGAAGCCACTGACTGTTTTCGGGACTTGGAGCTCGTTTGCCATGTAGAGTGCGCCCGGCTTGCCATCGGGGTCCTGAATTTTTGCCATTTTTTCGGCAACCTCGACCACCAACTTAGGATCGGTGAAAAAGTCGGCCTTGTATTTTTTCTCTAGGATGTTAGGGGCTCCGTCGAGTTTTCCACGGGTAATCCAGGACACGAACTAATTAATCAGCATAAGCTCTACCGTTAGCCAATTGTCGCGACAAAATATGTGCAACAGCAGAGCCTTCTTCTTACCTCATTAAAGTCGCACCGCGCGGGGTGCTTCTTACAGTCAGGTCCGATCCAGTAGTCTTCTGCCGGAGAGTTGGGGAAGGCAAGATGTTCCAGCTGGTACTGAGACCACCAGTATATGCGTTCGATGGCATGGGCCAGTTCAGACTCGGCATAAACGAAGCTGGATACAAGTAAGAGCGTGAGAAGGCCGACAGGGCCGAAGAGTGTACTCCGCATGATTATGGCGGGTTGGAACTTGTGCGAGATGTTCAAAAAAAAAGAATGGAATAGCTCATAGGTTCTGAGCACAGCAGCGAGTGGAGGTTGGCACAGGATACCAGCAGGCCGCGTCTGGGGGTTGACAGGCGGTGGGGGACGGACTGATGGGCGGACTGACAGCGACGGGGCCATGGTCAATAAAGCGATCTCGGGAACCATTAATGGAAGATAGGAAGCGCGAGACACCACAAGACATCCAGCACTGTATGGGATAATGGGCGCTAGCGATGCCAAGTATCACAGATGTCCACCCGAACCGAGAAAGCCGCGCAGCGGCAGAGTGCATCTGCGGCTACCAGTTCGTCCACGCTTGGTCATGCAATCTCAGCCCCCTTTGGAATGCAACCAAGCCAATGCGAATATAAGCGAGCCGACGGGGGAGAAGAGCTCGTGGACGCAACCATCCTGTGCTCGCTTAGCGCGGCACCGCCCGTGAAGATTGGTTGCCTGCTCGGCAGCGGGGTCGTGGTGATTTGCGGATGCGCGAGAGCAGGGACAGAACCAACAGACAGCTTGGCAAGTGGATGGTAGCTGATCCCGGCAGACCTGGATCCATCTTCTCGACCTAGAATTTGCAGAACCCCTGGACCCCCACAGCCAACAAAACCGCAATTTCCGTTCTTCCGGCACGGCCCGAAAGAGTGATGGAAGAGGCGGCTCACATATAGCATCATTAATCCTGCTCCTAGGTAGGCCCGAAGGATTAGTCGGGCTAAATTATTGAAAGTGGCCTTTATTAACCTGGTAATATCGATTGAGGCATCGTTATGCCCTATCCGGACCCTAACTGGCATGCTTAATCCGGCGCTAGTGGCACCTGGATGAAAGCGAGCGATTTAATTGGCCGGTCGCGACCCACCCGGCACTCGCGCCGGTTTTACCGATTTAATTCGTCAATCGAACTGGGTTAGGGGTATCCAGTTCGATTAACGTACTGGGTTAAAGGCATCTAATTCGATTAACGTATTAGGTTAAAGTTATTTAGTTCGATTAACGTACTGGGTTAAAAGTATCCAGTTCGTTAATCGAATTAGGTTAAAGTTATCCAGTTCGTTAATCGAATTAGGTTAAAATTATCTAGTTCGTTAATCGAACCGGGTTAAAATATCCATTTCGTTAATCGAATTGGGTTATAAATATTTATTTCGTTAATTTAATTGGGTTATAAATATCCAATTCGATTAACGTATTAGGTTAAGGTATTTAATACGTATAACGAATTAAATTAAAAATATCCAATACGTATAACGAATTAGGTTAAAGGTATTTAATTCGTTTAACAAACTGGATTAAAAATATCCAATTCGTTTAACGAACCGGATTAAAAATATCTAATACGTATAGCAAATTGGGTTAAAGTATTTAATACGTATAACGAACTGGGAAATAAACGAACTGGATAATAATCGAATTGGATAATAAACGAATTGGATGGTTAATAAACTAAAATATAATCGTATTAGGAAATAATTGCATTGGGAGGTAAACGTAATGGATGGTAATCGAATTAGGAAATAGTCGAATTGGAAGGTAATTGAATTAGGAAATAATCGAATTGGGAAATAATCGAACTAAAAGGTAATCGAATTGGAAGGTAATCGTATTAAATAATAAACATATTGGAAGGTTAACGTATTGGAAGGTAATCGAATTAAAAGGTAATCGAATTAGGAGGTAATCGAATTAAAAGGTAATTGAATTGGGAAATAAACGAATTGGATAATAAACGAACTGGATAATTAACGAATTGGGAGGTAAACGAATTGGGAAATAATTGTATTGGGAAATAATCGTATTGGATGGTAAATATATTGGGAGGTTAACGTACTGGAAGGTAGTCGTATTGGGAGGTAATCGAACTAGGAAATAGTCGAATTGGAAGGTAAATAAACTGGATGGTAGACGTATTAGGAAATAAACGAACTAAATGGTTAACGAATTGGATAGTTGATAAATTGGGTACCTTTACGTTTTTAATCCCTATTTATACCGTTATTTGCTTGCTAAAATCCCGGTAAATGGCGCTTCGGAACGGTATTCCGGTAAATTCCTATATTTTCCGGCCAAATATCCCGATTCCGCCCCGTCCTTTTCCGTATTTATATTTTAAATAACTAAGCCGTATCGAATATTTAGCCGTCGTTTTTACGTTCGCTATTTAGCCGCTTAATATCCGCAAAACTAGATATCCATATCCTTTCGTTATATAAACGCCGGATATAAACCGCAATACTATTGCCCCCCCCC